>CM031235.1:942914418-943124418 GCA_018340775.1 Taxus wallichiana var. yunnanensis | reverse complement strand
AGTTAATATGTTAGATAATAAAACAATGAGATATTGTTTTATTATCAATATTATTAATGTTGTTGAAACCATCCGGGTAGATTGGTTTCATGTGCAAACAAAGATTGTTGAGAAGGTTGCACATGGAGACAAAGATGTTGTTAAGAGGGTTGTTACTATGCAACTCCTATATAATGGAGTGCATAGGTATGGGCATATTGTTAGATTTAGAGTTAATGTGATGTAGAAGAATGGATTGTAATATACTTGTGTGAATTACAATATTTGTAATATATTATGCATTTAATATATGCTTGTGTAATATCTATGGTGTGTGATATATCAATGTAGTAGATAAGAGAAGAAAATGAAGCTATTATTCGCTCCCAAAATAGGATTACGTAACATATATATCATCTTTCTCCATGCCATACTCAAGTCTTGTAGATAATTTAACATTTTTGAATACTAGCTTGGTGTCATTCAATTTAAAGATGACATATGTTTTCAAGATTTAATAGTCAACCAATAATGGAAAAACATCCCAAAAATGATAAACAACCCATTGGTTGGTTGATCATTCAACCTTGCAAACATGTGTGATGGATAGGCTCTTCCCATAGTATCTACAATCAACTTCTTTGTAGTCGATAATAATAATATTCTACTCTTAGAATTATGTTTTTTTTTAGATCTACCATATATTATTTTAATACATGTATTATCATGATACAAACATCATGATGTATTCTTTTAAAGAATGTATTCATGACATCATCTACACCCTAAACTAGAAGATGTAGATTTTTTATTCCATGCCAAACCATTTTCCATCTAGTTCTTTTAAATGTATTGTCTCCGAATGAAAAGGACTTAGAATAAGAAAGACACATAATGTAAGCATCCCAATAATATATGCAACTATTTCAAACGTCAATAAACTCTTTTTTTTTGTAAAAATATGGGGTTGAACACTTACATTTCCTTGATCCATATGTGAACCTAGAAAATTTATACCGGTTTGGCTAATCACCATTGTTTACGTGACAAACAAATGCCATTAGTATTAATGAAATTATATAACTAATTTAATTTTTTACTAGTTTATCAACATGTTTTGAAAAATAAAATACGACATCCATAAATACATAAAGGAGCATGTTCAAATACTTCATAGCACCATCCATTTACCTATGAAAAGAGGTGAGATTTTTACTTAAGACAAAAGGAAGTATATTCCTTCTTACAACCCTTTTCTATATGAGAAGGTTGTCTTATACGTATCTTCCTCTCTTAAGTTTTCTGTCATAAACTTGATTTCCAATCAAATTTATAATGGGCCCGACATTGTGTAAGTCTATGGATCAAATTAGTAGCACATGCCAAAGAATAACTAAATGGAAGGATTAAATAATTAAAAGTCTTGTAAATTATGTATGTCTCTTATAATATATTACTTAATCTAGTCTTGTATTTATAAATAATTGTATGCATAATATTGGGCTTTTAATTGAGCTTATGAATCTCCCATCCAACACCTCTACGCATTGTATATGTTTCTATCCTACATAAAGGAATGCACTTATATGGTTTTTCTTTTCAAAATTTTATTTAAGAATTATTGGATTATTTTTATTTCACATTCTTTTTATTTATATTTCCAATACATTAGTGCGGATCCATGCTACAACAATTTTCAAAAATATTTTCTTTACAAACAATAATACTTAAAATGATGGATTGTTATATCTACAAACATGTAGGTGTAATATGAAAACTAGATTTATGTTCCTAATAATTTATTACCAATTAAATAATATAATTTAGATCACTTAGATAATAAATAATTCAATCTTAAATTATATGAGATTATCATACCATTCAATATGGTACATATATAAGAGTGAAAGTACGAGTTAAAGTTTATGTTTTAAAAGAAGAAGTTGTGCTTCCAAACAAAAAGGGTGTGACATAATGCTAAAACATAGGTTTATAAGATGATGTGGTGCCACCACACCGCCAATAAAATATTAGGATCTTAAACCCATAATAGGAAGGGTTTGTTCGGTAGGGGAAAGGTTCATAGTTGAACATGTCTAAAAAGCTAGAAATATGTGTTTTGGGGATCTAAACTGATATGACCTTGGGATTTTATTCACATGTGTTTGGATCTTGTGATGACTATATTGTACCTATATGTGTCTTATCCTCACTTATTGACCCTGAAATGATTTATTCATCACTTGTGATGGATTGACCTCACCATGCCCCCATTGATGAGATGAGTGTTGTGTTATATACCAATAATAAAAAGAGGTAAAATGTCAGACGTAGTTCTCTTAGAAATCCCAAAAAGAGGTGGAGATTATATGGTAATGTAAACAATATGATCCTTAAATTCAGATCTCAATACTTTGAATTTGAAATTTGTATTTCTTTTAGACGCTGTTTTTATGATGTAGGAAGCAATATAAATGTTTTTGAATTTAAGTAGCTTTGATGTAATGTCATCTAAGGAAATTTAATTCAATTCTTTTCTTGATTACATTCTTCAAGAGTGCCTTTTGATATGAGATCCCTAGATTCTTCTAATGAATAATATTACATATGTTTACATAGATGACCGAGTTGAATAATTTTACACTCAACCATCCCAAAATTAACACCTAGGCAACCATACTAACATGTACATTTGCAAACATGACCATTATAAGTTTAAAGGACATGTTCATAACATACATATGCATTCATTTGTTAAGAATAACCTAGGGTAACACATATATCTAGGTTGAATTTGGATTCGGATCTAAGATATGAGATCGTGTATAGATGTAATCTATAAATGTTTAGTGATTTTTAAAGTGTTAATTTGAAGAGAAAGTGTGACCGAGTGGAATTATGGTATGGGATACAATAGGAAGATTTAAGTTATTCAATAAGTAGTTAAATGGGATTATGTAAGAATAAATGCCAAAGTGATATTGCCAATTTCCATAGGAATTTTTTTGGGTACTATAGTAGGTAACATTCTAGGTCATGGATGTTTAAGAAACAAGATATAGTTTCTTTTTTGAGTCACTAAGAGAAACATTTATTCTATATTAACCAACCTATTTTTACCTCATTTATGATTTTCAATTGGATAATAAGGTAAGACGCTATATATTTTAATTAGTCTTTTATTGATATGACATATGTCAATATAAATTTTTATTTTGCCAAGAATTTATTTTACCCTTTTTTGAGGTGTGTTTCTTCACCATTAGCATGTTTAGATTCTTCTTTATTTATTTCTTCTTTCTCTTCTTCTAATTTTTGGAATTAAATAAGGAGTTATGTAGCCATGATATATGAGAGCCTTTCCTTTAGCTATTGAGCTCATAAATCTCTTGTTTGGTCTTGATGGTTGAAAGCTACTTTATATTGATGATAAAGTGACTCATGGTATTGGTTGAGTTTATTTTTCATCTATCTCCTTTCTTCCTAAATATCTTCTATTTTTGGTTAATGTTGGGCTAATTTTTTCTTCATTTATTCTTGCTCCTACAATTTCTATTAAAAATATATTGTTTCAAGTGTTAATATAGGTTGAATATGCTTCAAATGACATTTCGAGAATGAACATTATATCATCATACCATCACTTTTAGATGAATATTTTGTATCAACTCTATTTAACTTTAAATAATTCCTATTGAATTGATAATACAAGTAACTAAGCTTTTGCATATATTCATATGTATACTATAGATTAGGAAAGAGAAGTATATAACATAACAATCACAATAACATGTAGATATATGTAATTAGAAGTGTAATCGGGATAAAAATAACCACTTAGGCGGCTCGGGAGGTTATCAAGATGAAACCACGAGTAATCTAGAACATGAACAAATTGGGAACTAAAAAAATTCATTCTTGTGTTTCGGATCCTCATATGCAGGACCATACCAAATGGTCAATAGTGGATGTACTATCATGATCGAACTATACGGTTCCACCCCTACAAAAATGGGATTATGTGAGTAGGAGTGTCATTGTGTGTCATTTTTTGTTACTCTTTATTATCTTCAATTTCACTTAAAACCCTAGATGTTGTACTGAATTTACAAAACAAACCCTATCTATCTTGTAACATACTCAAGCAATCATTAGCTCTAAAAATAAAGATGCAAATGCCCGAGTTGGAATGACCTTGGTGGTTACTCCATTCATGTGTCAAAAAGTGTTGCACTACAATTCAACCTCAATATAGTTTTCCTAGTGCTTTTTGTTGGTGTGCATGCAATTATCCCTTGACCTAGGTTGGCCCTTGTACCTCAAAACCAGATGTGGGCCATGATACTTCATCCCAATATAAACCCTTGTGTGTAGATGAAAAATTCATATTTATTCCCTCATATGTTGTGTATGTATTATATAGATGTATATATTTCTTTTTAGCTCAAGTGGGTGGTAGATAGATATGTGATTTCTAGATAATAAATGCCTACATTAGACTTTTACATATACATATACATATACATACATACATGCATACATGTGTGTGTGTGTGTGTGTGTGTGTGTGTGTGTGTGTGTGTGTGTGTGTGTGTGTGTGTGTGTGTGTGTGTGTGTGTGTGTACGAGTTCTTATTTTGAAATTAGGACCTTAGTGGTGGGAAAGGTTGAGCCAGAAGATAGAATTCAAAATATAAAAGAGTTAAAAATGGCCCCATAAACAAAAACAAATGAAAATCAAGAGGGGTCAAGACCATACATAAGGGATAGGATTATATGGCATGGTTATGAATTTTGGATGGCCCTAGACCAAACTTAGAAATCATAAAATAATAAAATGGAAGAACCAAAATCTATGTAATATAGCACATAATCAAATTAGAAAGGTGAAATAACAAGAAATAATGTTAAGTCAAGCCATAAAGAGAAATACAACAATATATTGATACCACTAAGACCTCTTTCCATTGTTTACAACTCGTGTATATAAAAATCTAATAAAATCATGATATAATAATGATTTTGTTCAGATTTTGGTGTCTAGATTTACCTCCCTTTATGTTAGTGAATGAAATTTACTAGTGTAAAGAAGAAGAAAGTAGTACTAAGAAAGTGCTAAAGCAAGGAAAATTACAAGTAGGCCAAGAGAAATTAACCTTGTGTGACTAACAATGTGAGTCAATAGATGATCCACATGGAGATAAGGGAGAAGCGTGTTATAGGCATTAATAAAAGGGGATATCGTAAGTGTAAAAAGAAATATTTAGAGACATGAAGATTCATGCTTGGTGTGTTTGTAGAGTTGGGGGTGATCAAATTCCCAACAAGGTGTTTGATTTGAGTAATGTAGGAATCAGGTGTCCTAGCACCAAGGGAAGAGTGTCACAAGGATTTCTAGTTGCCCACTATAATACTTTCCAAAAATGAGACCACACCACTTTGTAGACAAATCTAGGTCTTGTTATCACCAAATCACAACACCCTATATTTATACAAGCGCATATAATTGAACTCACGGTGTGATTGGATAACATATGTACTATCTCCAAGTTGTGGGACTTGCTACTTGAGATAGACCTCCAGAGAAAGCTGGTTCTTGCTCCTAAACTACCTGCCACAATCTACTCTAATGCAGGGGAAACTAACTATTTTAATTTAAATTTCCAAGGGACCAGGAAGAGAATGCATAAAATGAAAGCCTACACTAAAGTGGTGATACACCAGAAAAGGAGGGTGTGAGAGTAGTTTTCAAATGCGTGAGATGCAGAAGCAAAGTGCACACTAGAAGGGGTGATGACAGTTCTCCACAATCTAGCAAAATGCATTCACAAAAATACCTCGAACATACACAATGATAATGGATCCCTGCATGAACATAATAATAGACACAATATTCTTGTAATCAAGGTTGAAGGGGCAAGAAGAATGCAAGAAAACACAGCGGGGAAGATACATCCACAAACTTATATTTTATTGCTTCATGATATGCACAGTTCAATCTATTACAATATAAGGGCCTGGATCACCATGCAAGAAGTCCACAACAAGGGCCTGTAACACATTAGCTTCACAAATAAATTTTGGCAGAGCTTTGCTACAAAAACTACCTCCTCTTACAATGAGCCCAACACTCCAATTTATAGAAAAGATGAGAAGAGAGAGAGGGGAAAAATGAAAATCCTGAAATCTGTCCTTCAACCACTTGTAAGAGGCATTAAATGGAGTAAAATGATTATATATTACTTGCAAAAGGCTCCCCATACTGTCCCATGTGCTGCAGCAGAGAAAGAATGATGACCATGCCTCTTAATTGCACTCCCAACTACCAAATAAAACACATTGTTATGAACCCAGCCACGTTTTATAAAAATATCCATTGATCTCTCACCAAATCTATAATTTCTTTATTTTTTGTGTGTTGAGCTCGGAGCCACAATTCCAACGGTACCAATTTTGTGCGATTTTGTTGAGAAATGCAAAAGTTATGGCCTTCTGAGTGCAGGCAGCTATTTTGGGTCTGGCAGGCGTTTTCTATCATTTGACGGGAATGAGCATTAACTGACTGGAGCCGAATATGTTTCTTTTATTTAAATATATCTACCCTCATTAAAAATAAGAAATCCAATTTTTGTGGCATAGAGGACGTTGTGCTCGTTCGAAAAATTCCAACTTTGTGAAAATCAGAGCTCGGAGTCAAAAGTTATGGCCGTTTGAAGTTCAAGGGTCAAACGTTGACTTTTCTTCTTTGCCTTGACGCTTCGGCAAACACCGCATCCCACGCGTACCTTTTCCGGCTTTCCGGATGAAATTCTCCTGCTTCGGCCGATTCGGCTTTCGCGTCCCTCGCGTACTTTTGTCCCAACTGTCCCGCGGACTGCCTGGGACAAATATCTCTGAACCGCCCGAAATGGACTATCTGTCGGCAAATCGGCCGATCCACGTCCGCGCATACTTTTGTCCCGGCTATCCCAAATTGCGTGAAAACAAAACTTTGACGATTTTTTCCACTTTCGGCCATTTCAGCTTTTCGCATCCCAACCTGTCCCGCGGACCGCCTGGGACAAAAATGTCCGACTTAGCCGATTTTCTTTGTTTTTTCGGCCCCAAGCTTGGTACGACAAACCTCAGTACGACCCGAACCCTTCAGACCCAAAATGCTTTAAAACAGTCTTGCAACCTTATTTTTTGCATATTTTGTATTTTTTCAACTTGTTGGAATTTCTTCTTGGATGGGAGAGTTAGAGAGAAGCCGAGGGGGCCCCAAAAACATGATTTCGGGCCTTGAACCAATCTACTTTCTCAGAACTGAAGAATTTGATGCATGTTATCAAAATTACCTTTAGGGGTGAATTTTGGATAACAGGTCTCATATATTTGGAAAACCCCTATAAGGTGTAAGGTAAATGACATCTCATTCCCCCACCATGTATTTATATGGGTGTACTATTATAAAATGTAGTATTAGTGATTTAGAAAAGTTTGAATATTTGATTTCCCCTTGCATTTACAAAAAATAAATTGGCGTTCCATGTTCATCAACTATGAATGTTTAGTACATAGTGCACTTTTATACTCAGGAGTGATTATTGAGTAATAGAATTAGATTGATTTATGTGATAAAGAGATAAATGTTCCCTTACATAGCCAACATTTATTGATTCATGTGTATACAAAGAAGGATAACCTTATATGACCAATCTATTTGGTATTGATTGTTGATTTAAGAGAAGATGAGGAGATGACCATGTATATTTGGACTTTAGAGGTGCCCCTTTCAACAAAATGAAGAGTGCGAAATAGTTCCTCTTTAGGTGAAAGTGAGTAGATGAAACTTTGTTAGAAATCGTGTAATGAAGGGAGATATGCGGATAGTGTATTATGAAATATCGAGATAGAGTTATTAACAAGATATAGTAGAGCAATTTATGTGCAATAGATTCATATTCAGAGTTATTGGATAAAAATTATGCACAACCATACATGGAATGTGTGACATAGTGTAGTAAGGTATTGATGTGGAAGTAATTATAAGAATGATTATGATACCACAAATGAAATATAAATATAATTATTGATATAAATATTAATAGGGAAATTAAAAATATTTTTATTTGGTGATTGTGATTGAGAGTGATAAAAATATGAGGCCGGGAAGATTTCACAAGCTAGAGAGGCCATGAGATCATGATTTGCATAGGTGGGAGAGGATATTAGACACGAGACTACACATGACGTATAAATGTAATTAATGTTTTTTTTTCATGAAATAGGATAGGTTTTCCTAATTTTGTGATTTTTTTAATTTTTGCATTTTAGTATATAATGAAACTATACTAAATGCTCGATTTTGGACTTGGGGCAGAATTGTACGGTTCCAACTTGAGGGGCATGGTTCTAAGTGAGGCAAAGTATAACATTATGATGTAGATATTGTTTGGATAATATGTATATATTTCATTGATGTATGATTATTTTTATGCTCTTAGATGTACTAATACAATGTTTGGGTTGAGTTATTTGTGTTTATGGAGATATGTCCATGCATGAGAGTTCAATAGAGGTTGGTATATGATGATATTGTTTTCCTTGGTCTTTGATGATATGGGAATGTATATATTAGATAGGTATGGATTATGACATGTGGCTAGGTTGGGGATATTCCCAAAATATGCATTTGATCATGAAATTATGTGAGCATTAGAATGTAGATACCTGTACATTTTGGCTCCCAATGGGGGAGATGATGGTTCTGATAGAGGATGTTTATCATATTTTACGGATTCGATTATCGGTGTGAGGGTGTAGGTGTTTCCCGATACATGTCATACCATATGAGGGAGGAAAATTCTTTTAGGTAGGGCATATTGGTATAGGGGAGCCCACAATTAGACTAATCTCAATTGTGACTTATAGTGTTTTGCGATTGTAGAAGTATATTTGTGTGCTATTAGTTTTATTTATGGTGGTAGATGGTGGAAGGGTGTCTATATCATATATGATGTTGTCCCATTTGTTATGTGATAAAGGAGCATGGGACATGATATGCATGGATCTAATTTGTTGGCCTATTTTACGGGGATCTCTATAGGTTCATGTTAGAGAACTATGGTAGGGGTGTGAAAATGATTACATTGTTGATTGTGTGGGCCTATGAAAACATTGTAATAACATGACCAATTGGTTGGCCATGTTTAGATTGGGTACATCCAAATATTGTTGTGATGCGGGAGCATTAAGCATGTATATAACATTTTTGTATTTTCAAGTATTGTTGGCTGGAAATAGGTTTAGGGGGCCAATTTTAGTGGGGTTTAATAATATCTAACCTATTTAGACCTCCCATGGTGATTAAGATGGTCATTTTTGGTTTTCTCTCCAAAATACACCAATTGAATATTTAAGTTTCTAGTTTAAAATTAAGGAGTCTAATGTTAAATATGAAATCATGTAATGGTTTAAAAAGGCATAAAGGGCCTTATATGATGTAAGAAGGTGATTTCATCTAACCAAGTAGAGTTAATTTGTTATGGTCAATTCTACCATGGTTGGGGTTCAAAACTTGTTCCAACTACCTCTATTTTGGGCTATGAAATGAGGTATTCAACTAGGAGTTAGTTTTAGGTTAGAGGAAGTTGGCATAACTAGTAGATAAGTGTGAAAGAGATGTGAAGGATCAAGAGGTCTTTATGAAGCTCATGGAAACTTATATAATGCAAATCATTGGTTGAATAAATCTTTGATATTATTGTAAATGTGAATGATAAATGAAATAATAACTATGTTCTTGTGTTTCATTTGATATGTATCCTTTCCAATGCTAAATTAGTGAGATTTTGGTGACAGTAGTATGCTTTGAATGACATGGTAGACCTTCATAGAAATGTGTCTATAAAATATATGGATAAAGTGTTCGTGTTATGTTAGCGAGAATATTTTTCGATAGACAAATTGGTGGGTGTCTTTCCAATGTTATAGGAATATAAGTCCCTCTACTTGAATGGTGCAGCTCCATGTTATTGTGAGTGAACAAAAAATGAAATTTTTGTTGGCCTTGAGGGTCAGGGATCCAACAGGCACACTCCACTGTACCTATGGAAAATGCTTGCAATTTCTTACAAGGGAGGAATTTGCTAGATGGTGGGGGAAGGGAGTGAGAAATAAGAGGGGAAAGACTAATTCTGTAAGTAGAAAATCAGATTCTTGCCAAAATTAATCAAAAATTTCACATACACAATTATAGAAAGAAACAACTATGTTTATGACACCAATGATGAGTGGAAACCATGCATACAAAGCTGCACACATTCATACATCTGAAAAGGAAACAATTCCTTCCTTAATTGACATCTTCCACAAGTTGTATAACATAAAGAGAGAGAGGAAAAATGAATTTGAAAAATAAAAGAATGTTATCTCTTTCATATATCTCCAAGAAATAATCTCATTTTACAAAATTTGATCACACTTTGAGCATACAAAATTGACAACCCTTGGAATGAGGGAGTCATTACAATATATAGAATCAAAGGAGACTCTTCATCTACTCCTACGTTCCTTTTCATATGCCTTGCACATCTTGTGAATTTTCATATTCCATGGCAAAGAGGGTGAAGAGACATTTCCAAAAAGTCCAAGTTTGTTAAATTTGGACAACCTGAGTGAAATATATGGCCATGCAGGTATGGAAGGGTTAAGGAGGAACATGGGTTCCAAATGCTCTGCACAGTTCATTTTTAACTCATCTCTTCATTGGGGTGTGGGTACAATGGTGATGCAGAGAATTTGTTGGTTAGA
Source organism: Taxus wallichiana var. yunnanensis (assembly GCA_018340775.1). Lineage (NCBI taxonomy): Eukaryota > Viridiplantae > Streptophyta > Pinopsida > Cupressales > Taxaceae > Taxus > Taxus wallichiana. The sequence continues at coordinate 943,113,647 of CM031235.1, read as the reverse complement.
GGAACTGTTCTACTATTTCCTTTCGGCTCCTCCTTTACCACATTAAATTGGATGACGTGTGGATCAAATTATCAAGCTTGAGATGGAACTGTGGAATAGTTACATCGGGACATTGGTTCCTTCAAAGTGCCTTGTTCCCCCATATTTGTCTCCCTTCACTACTCGCACCCTCGCTTCACTTATCTATCGGCTCGATCCGCCTTGTGGGGAACATTGGGTTCTCGAGAACCGTTCCTCACGTGTACTCATTCTCAAGAGACTTTGCCTCCCAGCTCACAACATTGAAACCCCTATGTTCATTTAATTTCTGACTCCTCCATCACTTTGGGAACTAGATCCCTAGTAGGACTAGTTCGACATTCCCCCCGAGACTCGTATCTCCACAATACCATTTTCATTCGACCTACGGTAATTTTGGAGATGTAGGAACTGTGATCATGCAGGAACTTGTTCCCTTGTTCGTCACCCCACTTGAAAATACACACAACATTGATTCCTTTGACATGTGTATCCAAACCAAATGTGGGGAACCTTAGTTCCTGAGGAACAAGTTCAATTCGCACCCCCTTGACCCGCAATGCACTAAAATGACCATTTTTCAACTTTTCTCAAATTTTCTAAGTCCTTAGGGCCAAATATGAATTGAGGAGCTACGAAAGAGAGAATGAGTACCCCAAAAAATGAAAATACCTATTTTTATCCAATTTCTTCATCAAGGTCCTTTCAATTTTCCTAGGTTCAGATTCTTCAAGTCCTTGGGGAGCAACTTGACGAAGGCACAACTCGGGTGTCTGGAGGACTTTCCATGCACCTAATTATATAAAAATGACTAGAAATGGCCTTTTTAAAACAATGGGAGGGGTACCATACCTTTATTATTTCCTCAAATCTCCCATAAAATAGGATTTTATTTCAAGCTCATAGGTTGGGCGTCTTTGAAATATGACTATGGGTAGAATTGTTTGTGTCTTGTGAAAGACTTGAAACCATCGTCATATAGAGCTCTGAAATACCTTTAAAATGATGTTTTATTTGATCTTAAAATCTTTACAAAGCTCCTGGAATCACTTCCTGAAACTCAAGGGCTGTTTGTGCACCGCAAGATGCCTCATCCTCCAAGACCCGCATTTGCTGAAACTGTCCCAAAACCATCTGAAACTTCCCAGAATATTCCTGAATCAATTTCACAATGATTTTGGCTCTTGAATACACATCCACGATGAATATAGATCTTCAGCACTACTTACGTATTTGTGCACTTGTCTTAGAAATGCTGATGAGAGCCCTTTCTAAGCTTGCTTAAAACCCCGCTTTGAGAGGTATTGCTTCAAAGGCACTTGAATGATCCTCTTTTTCCTAAATAACCTAGGGGAATGATGATACTCATAAATGGACCACTGTAAGGATAGGATAATACTTGACACTGAGGGTAGGTTGATCTAGGGGTGTCTAGAAAGGTATGACATAGAAAAAATTTTGACACTAGGGTATGGTTGTCTTGTTTTCAAGTGAATTTTTCCCATGCAAAAACACTAGACAACATGTTGATAGGGAAAACTTTATGTTTTAGTGGATTGACATGATTGTACAAGTTGTAGGGAGAATGAAATGGCATGATTAGTTTCAATTCTCATCTTATTGTATCTAATACTAAGTCTTCGAATTACATGTTTCCAAATGCACATACCTCTATGTTTTTAATGAAAAAATATGACTTTATACCCCACCGTTGAATACGAAACATCATGCCGCTAAATTTTCACGTAAAACAAAGTAGTTTTAATGATACATGAGCATACAAGGTGAGGGGAAATCTTACATCATCCATATATATGGTAGTGTTTTTTTAGTTCTATTTAGCATTCACCGTGGAGAAGTTTATAATAGGAATCATTCAAACTCTAGCCTTTCAGGTTGTATTAAGTATATTATATAGGAATCATTTTTAATAAACTACATGGTTCCGAGCAAGTTGATTGAGTTCCTCAACCATTAGTACAATTTGAGAGGTACTTATATGTCCATTGAAGGACTAAAAGGGATAGGTTACGGGAAGAGGAAAAATAGTAACAAGAACTTCCATAAACTTGATTTTTAGTGCATATTTATATTCCCTTGAAAATTTTTATAATTTAAAAAAATAAATCATCATATTTTGATGAAGTATAAAAAGTTATGGCCTCTGCCCTAGGGTTGGTTCAAGTAGATGGATACAACTACTTAGGTTGCCCATGTCTTGAGTTCGGTTCCCGATTGAAATTTGACGCGTGGGGTGGATCATTTTTCTATCTCCCAAGGTTATATGGATTTTTTCATATTATTAGAGCTACTAGTTACACACGGCTTGGTCATTCCCTAAAAATTAAAAAATTATTATGTCCGTAGAAAGTTGGCAAACTATACATAGTGAAAAAATTGTCAATTTTCATTGAGTGGCTATTTTTCAAGATAAAGAAGAAGTTGTGTAACCACCCCCATGATTTGGTAAGCTTGAGTGGTGATTTCACAATTGTTGCGGTGATTTCAAAACTAATCAAATGTGTAAAGTGGAAGTTTCGCTTGTGTGAATTGGAAATATGAAGTAATGGCCTAGAATGATTTACAACTAATCTCATAAAATCTTGCAAGGTATTTTAGGTTCATAAATAGAAGAACACATTTTATTAAATTATTTCACGGTTGGAAGTAGTTGTTATTTTCATACTTGTACGGATTTGGCTTGCAAGGAAAGTTTTGTTATCAAGATATAATATTTGCTCATATTTTATTGTGTTGTTATCTAGACCTTCTTTTAATTGCTTCTTGTTAATATTTGTCTCTATATTCACACAAAATCAAGTATTATCCTATAAACCACAATAATTTATTATAATTTAATTATTCCTATGTTTTGTGTATTCCAATATTTTTACAATTAAGTTTAATTTATTAGTTTTTATATAAACTAAACTATGTTACAATACACTATAATTAGTATAATGTATTATTAGTGAAAACGATTTTTAATACTATAGATAGGTCACACCCATATTATCTACAAGATTTTTGTTGGTATAAAAATTATCTTTACCACTTTATACAATTATGAGATGTAACTAACTTTGACATGAATAATCTTCCTTACGTCTACAACCATGTTTACAATAAGTTATGTTTTAAAAATAAGACCATCGCCTCCAAGTTAAATGTAATACTCATTATTTATAATAGTTTTATCTTTCTTAAAAATATATAACATCAAAATAATTGTAATTCAATTGATACAAACAATGATAAAATAAAATTTACCATGTTATAAAATAAATCTTATAAAATACCAAAAAAAGTGTAATTTAAACTCCACAAAAATTAAGATAATAAATATCTTTCAACTCTAATAATAAAAAATTATTTATAATTATATAAGCTATCATTCATGGAACAAATATTAGTCATGACCCTTCTTGATTGTCTTCACTAGTACAAGTCAATGTGTAAGTTGCACCTTCACCACAAAGGTGGGGAGTTATTGTTTCTTTGGCTCTTGTTGATGATTCTCATATTCAAGATGGGGATGACCTGGGAGGCATTTGATTCTCCTTGTGATGTGCCTCATGTTTGGAGCTTCTTTGTCAAGAATGACCTACCAGCTCTTCCCAAAGTTGTCAGAGCCTGCCTATACCTAAATCGTTAACTTTTATAAATATTTTTTAAACCACAATCTATTTCACCATATTCTATTCAATCATTTTTTATTTTTTAGCCCATACATAACTAATGCCACCTTTTAGCAGGCATGCATATCTAATGCCACCTTTTATCACAATTTATTGTATATCTTATTTCATTAACATAATTTCTCATAAATTCCAATGAAAAATAACAAACAATTATTTTTTGGTACATTTATCACAATGTGACATCACTTTCCTATTTCAATTTAATTGTAATATAATTGACTTTCCAATGTGACTTAAATATGAAGGCACAAACTCTTAAATGATTTTCAAGTTTCCTAGAAAAGTGATATAAGTGGCATTTAAATTGAGATCTCAAGGAGCTCTTAATGGCTTGATATTAGTGTTGTTATGATTCCACTACACTTTTTTAAAAAACTTGTGAAATAACCCACCATAGACATGTTTTATGATATAACTAGTTTGTTGGCTATGGGACTTAACAATTATGATAGTTCATGCTTTAATAGATAATTAGTTGATTTGCATTGGTTGTTATTGAAAAATTTATGAGTTATATTAGTTCAATCGCTTATATATTAAGTTTTATTGTGAAATGTTAAAAGTCAAATTCTCTTGATAAAGTGCCTCTATAGTAAAGTAAGTCCTTAAATTCCATTTATAGAATCCTAACACTATTCAAAATCATTTGTACAATCTCGAGAATTCTCGTATTTTAAATCTAAATTAGACTCCCTATTTTAAATCTAAATTAGACTCCCTATTTTAAATCTAAATTTGAATGATGACAATTTTAAGAAGTTATTGATTCAAATCTACACTTTCAAATTATAAATAATTTAAAAATAATTCAAAGACGTTTGTTTAAAGAATATTTTAAAAAACTAAAATACCTCCATATCCTATATTTAAGTACACAATTAATTGAACATTGATTGTTATATTTTACATATTTTTATCATATTTATTTTTGACTTAATCCCTTCTAAATATATACAAATTAAGTAAGATCTTAACAAATTTACAAACCTCTTAATACACACATTTTTATAAAACACCAACATAAACAATTGTAGCAAATAAACTAGCAATCGCATGTGTACAATGCAATGTGAACGCCGAACGGTATATATTATTTGATTTAGAGGGATAGTTATTACTTTTGTAGTTGTTGATAAGGGGTGTGATTGATTTCGTAAGTGTAGAAATATAGATGGGCTACTTAATTTTAAGGTTGTTTCTACATTTCAAACTTGTTAAAAATTTGTACATGACTATATTTGATACCGTTTTCGATAGTTAATTTATTTTATAGTTGATGTTATATGTATTTAATTTGGGTTTATTGTGTTAGTTGTGCATCGGTTGTTCGGTTGGTGTTTTGTTGGTGGCAGTACACGATGCATGAATATAATAGATATACATGATGCATGAATGAATATATTTCAATATTGGGTTGGAGGCCATCATGAAGGAGAGCATCAAAACTGTGGATGATTTTGTCTACAAGATCATTCAAAGTAGAAGGCAAAAGATTTCTACTCAAAACAACAACGTAAGGAAATACTCACATCAACCATAATGGTTATTGAGAACTCTGCATAAATAATAAGTTAGCCCTTTTCATCATTACTTATAACCACGTTTCTTTTCACTTCACTGGCTTTGAAACCATTTACAGGAAAAAACAGATATATTGTCTCGCTTCATTGGTTTAAGTGAAAGGGAGCCAGAAAAGTTATATGACAAGTATCTATGAGATATATTGTTGAATTTCATGATTGCTGGAAGGGACACAACTGCAGGTACTCTATCTTGGTTCTTTTTTCTGCTCTGCAAGAATCCAGGTGTTGAAATTCATGATGACAACTCCTGCACACACGTGGTAAATTGAGATGGCACCCATGGAACCACTGCAAGATGAATATCTACAAGTTTTGTCTCTGAGCTGTACAAACCATGCCATGAAACCCTAAAAAATAACCAAAACCCTAACACACATTTTAAAAGAAAAGACTTACCAGGTGAAATCTTTTTGAAGATGCCAAGAAATCACCATAGGAATACTCTGCTTCAATGTTAGCTACTTCCTTCCTGTTCAGATGATTCACCATTTCTACCCTGAAAACAATATATGGAGAACACTCATGAAAAACCTATACGAAAGTTTTAAGGATTCCGAGTGGACTGAATTAATAAGAAAAAAATATGGGTTGTTAAAGGAAAGAGGGGTTTCATCAATAAAAGTCACCAAAATCTCATATAAAAAGAATCATGGGTGAAAAAAATATCAACTGTTTTGAACAAAGCCTGCATCATATACGAATTTGAAACCTGCAACCCTCTGACTAAGTGGTTCAAAGCAAAGAGAAAATAAAAATAGATGGATTCGACCGCTAAAATCAGGGCAAACTATAAAAATAAATGCAACAACACAATCTAGAGAAAAGATTTGAAAAGGGTTCAAATCATCAAGATGTTGGGTGGTCTGTACGGGGATTTGTCCCCACCCCTCTTTGGTCTCCATGAAAAGGGTTCAAATCATGAAGACGTTGTCAATGCTACTGTCGTCTCAATACGATTCAATGTGATCGAGCAACAAAACTAAAAACAAATTTAATCGCGTGAAAAAATGTCCAAAAAACTGTCAAGACCTCTGATCTGTTTGCATGCTTTCATGGAAAGCAAAAGCAGCAGCAAAGCGAAACAAATTATTTCGATTGTTGAAACCGCCATTGCCATTCTGTGTTGCCATTTATTGTAAAACAAAGATTGGATTTTTATTCTCAATCTCATATTTCGTTGCAGGTTCATGTTTTCCCTTTGTAAAACCTACGAATGTCGATTAATATTAGGAAAAACGATGAAATATTTAATCTTCGCAAAAAAACATTACATGCAAAAAGCAACTGTCAAAAATAACCCGAAAAAATGAAAACGTCCAAAACGTCAAAACGGCCGTCAAATTTTACACAATCTCAGAAACGTCCGCCAAGGCCTTTCCCATAGGGGAATGCCTTCGGCGTAATTAGCATGGTCGATAATATGAGATGGCCCTCTCACTAATATAATGATCAATTGATTGAGAAATAGGTACTACTGTTGTTTTCTAACTCTACATTGAACATGATTTGCAACACTATATTCAACGAAGAAATTCTGTTGAACTTGCTAAAAAAAATACGACAATTTCTTTTATTGGGTAGTTCTAAAATATCTTGCTTTTATAAATAGCAAATGTAATAGAAATAGATTGTTTTTAAATTTAATTAGTTTACCACTCATGACATGAATATTTCTTCACCGTATATGAGAAAATTAAATTGCAATACAACTTCCACGAAAGAGAATAAATTCATCGAGAGTTTGGAATGAAAGCTAAACAATCAGTTATGAATTCTTTAGAAATGGGAGATCTCTAGCTATTTTAATTTAAAATATTGTTTCGTTAATTATTTTAAAAACGTCAAGCGCCGTCCAAATTTAACTTAGTCGGAGAAACATCCGGAAGTCCATTACCATAGGGGAATGCCTTCGGCGTGATTAATTTATAAAACGCCAAAAATTATTAAAGTAAAAGTGAACCTTGCATTCATGATTCGCAAGTTCCATAAATCACATGCTATTTATTAGAGCGGCGTATGAAATTCATTGAATCCCTAGAAGATAAAATCCAATAAATTGAAGGATCGTAGGGCCGTATAAATGTCCATATGTGCATTCTCACGAGAAAGTTTCCTATGGTGGGAGAAGGTAGGAATCCATGATCAAGAGAGATAATAGCAGTACATGGGTATATTAAATGAGGAAACATCGCTTTTATAAGGGAGGTCTTATACAATAAATTGATGTCTTTTTAATATCTTCCTTTATATATACATCCCTTAAATGTTTGAGTTTGAAAAGAGGTAAGATTCTTCTACCTCTTTGAATGATCTCTTAAGGGAGGTCTCATGGATATCATAATGGTGTCTCGCTTAGCTCTTCTATAAGTGCTAGATAGAGATGTTTCTTTGAAATTTCTTGAAAGATCGAGAAATTGGCAAGAGAAATTTATTTGAGAAAATTTTATGCAATTCATACCGATAATGATGATACTGAAAAATTCCAGTAAAATTACTATACATGAAATTTTGAAAGTCAATAATATAAAAAGAGATAAATATAGACGATTAAGTTTTGTATGGGACTAGTTAATTGCTATGGTGTTAGTGTATTTATGTGTTTATTGATTGTTGTTACTCTCTTATTGGCACATGTTCCTTGTGTTTGTTCAATTTACGACTTGTTTCTTGTGTTATGTTTGACTTTCGACCCTTAAGACTATCTTTTTCCGATCAACTCTTTATTATTCTTTATTTGACCATATCTACTTCCCCTTTCTTCTATGTTCTCTCTTCTTTCTAGTTTTCTCCCCCTATTTTTCCAATGTTCTAGGCCTTTTCCAGAACCACAAAAACGTAGTCTCGATCTCGCCAAAATCATACCACTACATTTATGGTCACCTTCTTAACAGAACATTCCAACCCTTATTTCAACCCCCAATGTTTGATCTTGTCCCCTTTTACCATCCATTTAGTAGTGCATTGCATGTTAATATGATCCTAATTTGAATTTAAAGAAGCATATACATACATAAGTGTATTAGCGCATTTAGCACAAGAATATAGACAATCACATTCACAAAAGTGTCATTTATTGAAGTTGTAAAATAAAAGAATTTATTTATTTTTAAGCATACCCATAATAGAAGTAGAATTCCAAAGCATTCAAAGAAGAACATCTAGCATTTACTTGAAATATTCATCGAAAAGATAAAAAGTTCATATATTTGCATTACCCTAGACAACTTTCTTGATTGGAGTCTACAATATACTCATTTGTTGAGTACCAACTTGTTTAAATTGTAAGCATCTTCATAATAATGCAATGATAAAAGAAGCCCCATTAACTCCCTCCACTTTTTTTACGGTTTTATAAGGTATTGCTAATTTGTTAAGGTTCCAAGGAAGAATATTCGTTTCCCAATGAATCACAACCAATTTTAGAAAAGTGAGCAAGGTTTTTGGAAGCCCAAGAGTAGAGGAACAAGGTTGTTAGATCATTGCGTTTTTGAAAATTGTAATATCCACACTACTACGATGTATGGTTATGCAACTAAAGGAGTGTTATGGCTCTAGTCAATCCTCTCGCTTTTTCTAGCTCTATTTTGCGTCACTATCTCTGGGCATTTTTCCATTACATATTTCTCAATATTTTATTTGAATATGTGAATAAATTTGTATCTTTGTAAACCCCATTTCTCAAATTTTAAGGCATTTAAATTATTCCAATTAACTTATGTTCCTATAATATTTTGATTTATGTACTTAGGTATGATTTGTTGATTTATATAATTACTTAGGTATGGTATGTTCCTATAATATTTTAATTGTAATTAGATGTGGTTAGTTTAGTGTATTATTAATACAAAATGACTTTCTACATCCACATTTTAGTGAACACAACTCAACTTGTACCCACCCTATGGTTTCCCCTTCTTGTGAATCCACATTGATTTTAGCCTTCTAAGGATTAGCTCTTGCATCCTTGGTGTAGATTTGATTTTCCTAGGGATAACATCATTCATTTGTTCCAAACATATTAGACCTAATTATTATGTGTGATATTGGTGGCATATTATTCTTTTGACGTTATAACTTTTTGCCATCCAAATTGATTAGATCCAACATTTCGATTGGAATAAGCATTCCGTTAAATTCCAATCAAATTGATTTTGTTGAAAGTCATTTGATTAATCTTGGAGCTTATATAAAAAATAAAATGGTTACTCTCAATTATGTTCGTGTTGATTTAGAAAATTTATCTTCTCATTTTATTGAAACTTATATGAATGACAATGTTATAAATGGTCCTCAATTTGTTATTGAGTGATAATGAAGTAAAGGAAATAATTTGCTTGAAATGATTAAGAAAGACTCCAATGATTAGTCAACCTTAGAAAATGTATTTTTAAATCCTAATGAAATAGCTGACTTGTTTAATGTACTACTCGATGTATATTATAAAAACCATATCTCAAGAGGATAACAATGGGGTTGTTGTACAAGATAATATCCGAGTGAACTACATATATTTGAATTCAAATAATGATGATCATTCACTTAGGGTATCACCTTCTTTACTTCGATATTCCAACATTATTCTTCCATGTGATTATTCTATTTTAGTGTTTCTCATACTTCTAAAATTCATTGGTTAATCCTCATATTTCTCTTAAAAAATATAATTCTTAATTTATTCCAACTCGCCATTTTCCTCTCAAATTCCTTATAATTCTCACAATTCTTCTCAATTGACTTCTTTTCCTTATGTTTCTATTTCATATTATTATACTATTATCTCTCTTCCTTATTTTGAAATGACTATTATGATTAGAATTGTGTGTGAATTACAAAACTATATTGAGGTGTTATCCCAAGGTTCTTGAAATCCATGTAATAGGTTCACTTCTATTGATGCATTATTCAACCCTTTATCTTATGAAGTGTTTTCTTACCACTTAACAATAGGTTTTATCACTCCAAAGTTTCAATTTTACTATGAAAAAGGAGATTTTCATTTTATGTCTCTCACTTTTATTTCACACGTGATGATAAATTATTGCCTAAAATTGTTCCCATAATTTTGAAGGAATATTCGATTGACTAGTTCCATGCTTTACCTTGTGGGAATATTAAGTTGACTTAATCAAATTGGTATCAAGGATACTTTTATACATATTAATACAATGTATTAATGAGAGTATTAGTGAGTAATGTAATTAGATTCAAGAATATTATTACGAAGACAAATCATAGGTTTCTAAAGATTGAACTTCAAATCTCATTTTCTCAAAGATTTCTTACACCTATTAATAAAAAGTATCTTTCAACACCTACCAATATTTTGATTACTTTTTCAAGCAATTATAAATGTTGAGATCAACCTTTTAGAGGTCAACATTTTTAAATTTGTACCAATTCTCTACCTATAGTTGGGGACTTCAAGGAAAACCTAGTGATAATACTATCCAACCTAAACCTGAGACAAAGAGTGTAATAAAATGTTGTAAGATAATCTAGCAATTGCATGTTAGTTTTATAACAAAAAAATAGAACATATAAAATTTGTGAAGTTAAGTTAGAATCCTTAGAATGTGCTACAACAATTGATTGAATACAACTTGAATATATTATCTCCTATTAGAGAGTTGGATCAATCAAGGCCTTTGCCTAAGAACAATGATGTTAGTGTATATTATCATTATCATATAGTCTTAGGACAAATGTATAGATTTGAAAAATAAGATCCAAGAACTCATTTAAAGTATTTGAATCCAGGTGGAAGGAATGAACAATGGCTCAAAAAAATCAAAATTTTCAAATATTCACGAATCATTTTTCAAACCATGATGCCCAATAATATTGTCAAAGTGGTGTTCATATTATAGATGAGAGGACCAACCACCAATTTCTAGTGCTCATCTAATGATTGATTTATTAGTGTGTTAATGGTTGATTTATCAAAGAGGAATCTCCTCACATTGTGTCTTATGAAAGTGAAATTCCAACAATTATTCTCACATAGGAACACTATTTGTACACATTCTTATCAGCATACATGTGTTACAAACACATGGGGTTGTGATTAATAATGGTTCAAGACCAATGTGCACATAGATTGTTTTTATAGATAGTCTTGGATATTGAAAAAACAATTCAAGAGTAGGCACTACTACTATTATTATGGGATATGAGGAATTACTAAGAAGTCACTTTGCAGTATATTATTACATTTCATAATGGGTCCTAAGACCATATTAGTGTGGTTTCAAGTCGTGATTAATAATGGTTCACACGATATGTTCCTTGGAATTCCATGGATGAATAAAATATAAACACTACCATTTGCTTTACATTGGTGTTTGAAATTTTCATATGAGGACCAATTTATTCTTGTACATGAGATATTTCTTCATCCCGACAACATGTTCAAGATAAATTTGTACATACAAAGATACCAAATAAATGATCAATTATTAGGCCTTAAGCAAGTGATCAATATATTCTAAAATTTAATATCATACCTCCAAGGTTATTCATACAAAAACCTCTTAAACCGCATTAAAAATAGAATTATTACACATGCTCATATGTCTCAAATTAATTCTAAAATAAAGGATTATACTACTTTTCATAGAATTACTGTTATCCATTTTTATCCCCCTAGAAAAAATGAACAACTTGGGAAATTTGGACTTGGAAACCTCACAGAGTTTGAGTGATGGATTTGAATATTTTCAAGTAATTTCCATGTTTTGGAGCACCTAGAGTTAGTTTTGGGACGTTCGGGCTTCATAGATGCTTGTTTCCTTTGGCTACGGGCTCATCCGATCTGTGTTGACGGGCTCTGTGTGTATGGTTACAAGAAGAAGGAGTTCCAGGAAGTGAGTTATTCCACTTCCTTGTGATTCACACATGTTGTATACGTGCATCCTTAGCTCCCCAAATCTAGCACATTACAATTGTTTCATCCTTCATTTGCTATGGGAAACTTGTAGGTGCACATCCAGTTGATATGGGCAACATATACGTGCACGCCGATTGTTATGGGAAACCTATAGGTGCACAACCGATTGACACGGCAACTTGTACAGGTGGCTACGGGCCGGGACCCGCATTAAAAGGCGGGTGGGATGGTTGGCTTGGTGAGCTCACCGAAGGAGTTTAGTTGTTGTGCATGGTGGCATGAATGGGAGGAATAAGGGCTGAGTCACCCCCCGAGTTGAGGATGCAAAGCAAAGGAATAGGGGCTTGGGTTACACATTTTGACCGCATCGGGGTTTCTGGCCCAAGAAAATGAGTTCTCATGGGTCTCAAGTTCCCGTAGGCCTGATTTGTTCACATCACATAGAACATGGGGTATTGACTGAGGTAGAAAGAAAATGCAAGTGAGTGGAAGTGAGTTGGCGAGTCAAAAGAGCCCTAATCTACAGTATCATAACTCCCCACCAACCACCATTTTTATTATAAAATTTGATTTTGGGGCTTGTACTTTAACACTCCCACTCATAAATGATAAAAAAAAAAAAGAGAGTAAATGTGGCGGGTGGGAGAAAATTAAAAAAGACATCTACAACCCCAAATTTAATGCCAGGGCTCAAGAATCTGCATATAAACCAAAAAAAGTGACTTGACTAAAAATGCCATAACTTTCACTACACTCAACCAAATTGGACAAACTTGTACTCGTTGGAATTGAGATTTCATACTATAAACTTAAAAGTCAAGAAATAATAGATTTGGTGAGGGTAGGTGGGTAAAAGTGTAGAAAATTCCCCATGTTCAAAATGGTCACTTCCATAGTCAGAAAAGTGCATTAATGAAGCATGGGAGGCCATTTTATTCTGCAACAAGGTAGGGTACAATGAGGGATGGGTTTTGTAGGTTCCTCCATCACTTTTACAGGTCATTTAATGTCCATTATTGGTGGTTGAGTTCAATTTAGAGTTCCCTCTCTCTCTCTCTCATTCATTCTTCTATATTTGTAAAAGATATCTCATTTGTAAAGGGTTGGAAAAAATTTTAATGTTGCTCTCTTATGTGTGGATGTGGAGCTCCAAGCCTCCATTTTTAAGATTTTTAATGGTGAATCATGCCTCTTTCCTCTACAATGATGTATTGTGTAAATCTTTGGAGCAATAAAACTAGTGTTTGTGATTGTTTCTCTATCCTTGCATGGGTTTCCATTGCTCTCTCTTGCCTTTCTTCATGATTGCAGGTATTCTGTACATTTTATTGTTCCCATTGATGCTAAATCTCTAGATTTTCATAAATAAATTAAGCAATAATTAATTGAAATCAGCACATGAAACGAAAACTACATAAGATAGAAACCAAATGTAAATAGATTGGAGAAATTTCTATTGAATATGAGAGGGCATTTTATACAATTGCTTTCTCCTAAAATCATAGATTCAAGTATTATCATTTTATCCCCATATCTCTCCTTTATTCCCTAGTCTTACTCTCAATCCCAAGATATTCTCACACATTCCTATCTCTATGAGTTGTACATGATAACTAATTATGCACACTCACATATTATTTAAATATTAAATAATACTAATATTCAAACCATATGTTCACACTATGAACACTAATTTCCTAACATTCACCCCCTTAGTATGAATATGGGTGAGTTCTGTCAAGTACTGCTCATGTTCTACAATACGATGGTTTTCAAAGAGTACCATCAACTCTAATGATTTTTAGTGGAACCATTAACCACTCTGTATGTGATTTTTAAAGAGATTCACAAACTCTCAAATTGGTTTTCTAGTGGACCACCAACCACTTTCATAGTAGCGTACACGTTTCCCCATCCATATTTTACAAAAGAGAACAAAATATAGGAAAATATGTTCCTAACTATGAACATGAATTATCCATCTGTTCTTATTTACTACCACACATGCTTTGAAAGAAAAACACACAACTGAAAATGAAGTCACCATAGAAAAATGCGGCCCCATCATTGGTGACTGACGAGACGCGTTGATCACCCTCCTTCCTCTCTGTTTCCTCTTACCTCCATCGAGTGATGCTACTTAGTATAAGTAGTCATCTTCATCTTCCTTATGTTTAGGTTCTTCTTCTTCTTCATTGCTTTCTTCATCAGCTGCATAGGCCTCGTCCATCTTGAGCTTACCTGATAAAATATCTTTGGCATGAACAATACGAAAGAAGACTTGTGTCCCTTTTTCTTGCAATAAAAGCATTCTAATTCTTTTTGTTTCTTGAAGAACTAGGATACTTTTTCTTTGTATAGAGGGAAGTTTCTTCCTCAATATCTTCTTTTGTTCTTTTCTCTTCAGCTAGTAATGCAGAAATCATACCTTCAAGTGAATGAGAAGGCATTTGACCAAGAGTAAAAACTACATTACTGTATTTTGGAGGTAAGTTATTTAACAAAATAGCTTTTGCATCTTCATCATCTACCTGAGCACTTACTTTTGTCAGTTGTCTTAGAAGATATCTAAGATCATTAATATGACTTGACATAGTTGCACCCTCATTCATTTTCAACTTGAATAATTGCAACTTAAGTGTAAATTTAGCATTCACAACTTTTGCACCAAATGTCTGACTAAGCAAATCCCATATGTCTTTAGACTTTTTTTCTAAGTCTACATAATGCAACTCAGTGTCAGATAAAGCAAGCCCAATAATGGATTTTTCTTTATCATCCCTAGTTTGCCACTCCAGTAATTTTTTTGCATCAGTTGGTTCAATTTCTTTTCCATTTACAATTCCCCGTAGATTTTTGTTCATTAGTTGCATTTGTATTTTCACCTTCCATGTGTGAAAATTTAATCCATTAAATTTATCTAGAGGTATTTCCATGATGGGTGTCGAACACAGTAAAAAATTCACCCTTATAATAATAATCAGCTTTATATTTAACCAAAATAATAAAGATTATCAGAGTTTAATTGTTGGAAATCATTGACTATTTGTTTTACAAAATAATCAAAAACATCATAATTGTTTCCACAATTTCTCTTAAAATATGAACTGGGTTTCTTTAATTTTTTAAATAAGTTTCTCATAATACAAATAAACAAACCCAAAAAATTTCACAAAATTCCGAATCTGGGTTTTTGAGAAAAACACGATTTACAGTCATTTTTGGAAGATCAGAATCCAGAAAATGGTGACGAAATTTCAAAACTCTCATATTTGCATCCTAGAGGCTGCGGTTTTGTCCTGCAATCACTCTCATAGCTTGTCATTTCCTTCTCTGATACCAGATGATGCTAAATCTCTAGATTTGCATAAATAAATTAAGCAATAATTAATTGAAATCAACACATGAAATGAAAACTACAAAAGATAGAAACCAAATGTAAATAGAATGGAGCAATTTCTATTGAATATGAGAGGGCATTTTATACAATTGTTTTCTCCTAAAATCATGGATTCAAGTCTTATCATTTTATCCCCATATCTCTCCTTTATTCCCTAGTCTTACTCTCAATCCCAAGATATTCTCACACATTCCTATCTCTATGAGTTGTGCATGACAACTAATTGTGCACACTCACATATTATTTAAATATTAAATAATACTAATATTCAAACCATATGTTCACACTATGAACACTAATTTCCTAACAGACATTACATGTTTATATGTTGTTGTGCTTAATGAAGATGGTGTATTGTATGTATTTTGGTCTGTGATGCTTTTCCATCCTCTCCATTTTCATGCATTGTGAACTATCCAACACACCCTTTTCTTGGTGTTATCACCTATGTAGTGTAGGATTTTCCTTCTTTCATGCACTTTCTCTCTCTCTATATCTCCTTGGAATTGATAGGATAGGATTAGATAGGTGTTTTTCTTGCATTAGGATTATTTTAGTGATAGGATTAGGTAGAGGAACCAACCTTCTCTAGAGGGCCATCTCAAGTTCACAAGTCCCATAGCTTGAGAGATGGTCCCATGTTTCCCAATTACACTGATAGCTCATGCACACACACATGAAAAATCATAGGGTGTTGTAATTTGGTGATAAGAGTTACACTATAACACAATGGTGATACTGAGATAATAATGATAAAAAAATAGTGCCAATGCTTTATCTTTTCAAGAATCATGGAGATTTATGCATCTTAATCTTGTTATAGATGGTATATATGCTTATTTTTATATACATTATGATGAGGGCTCCCTAAGTATTATAATATGATAAGCTATTTATTTAAATATTTATTTGTATATGACATTTAGCCTTCTATTTTATTTAAAATAGTTTATTTTTGTTTCATATTGTACACAATTCCTTTTACTCATTATCGTGATTGATTTCCATTTATTTCATATTCTCTTTGGAGTTGGTGTGAGGCATTTTTTTCCTCTTATTAATTTATTGGGAATTTTCCACCTCACACATGGTGGGTCATCTCACTTAGGTGAGTCATATGTCTATTAGGGAGTTATATAACATATGACAAATTTCGTCATAGAATCTATCATACTTGTATGTGTCATTTTCATATGGGAGTTACATACTATTTTAGCATTGTAAATTCTCACCCCATCATGGTAGTATGACATGTTCAAGCATGGGAGCTATACAACTCTCCCCATATGTACTCTTCCTTATTTGATCTATGAGAATGAGTAGACCCTTTCTCTTTGCATGATCAATTTTCTTGTGGTTGATTTGCTTTTTTATTATTTGGAGCATTCTCTTGTTTCGTTAAGAGTGCAAAAACATTGATGTGCACACATTTTGTTGATCCTCGTGGCCCACTCTCATATGGTATCAAAGTGATCATTTCAAGATAAACATGTTACTAGTATTAGTTTGTTGCTAATTACTTCCGAGTTTCGTGATTTATTATCTCTTTGTGAAATTTTTTTAATCCATTCTTGTTTTATCCATTTTGGTGCTAATTCAGGCTAATCTCATTTTTAGAGTTTGCTAGGTTTTGGAGTTTACCTTGGTGTTTGTGTAAATAGGTTTTTTCCAACTAAAATCTGGCTATCCATAGCTAACATTAGCGGAATTATTTTTTGGATGTATTTATGTTTTTTGGTAATGGTTTTTTTGTTTTCTCAATCAAGCACTATCCCAAGCTTCTTGGTCCCTGCCAAACCCCTCTTACGACCAATCCTCCTCACCGACTCACTTTAATGTTCCTTACTCGGGGCTCTCATCAATCTCCTCCTTTCCATCGAGCTCCTCGATATCTATAGCTTGACTTGGCCAAGCCACCTTGGGCTTGGCTTCTCACCACTATGTTCATGGCTTCTCAAGATCATTAGTTACCTAAACTAACATCGATATCACCTCTAAACTTGGCATCCCTTTCGTCATATTACATAGTTGGCTCGTTGTTCACCCTGGTTTGGGTTCTTAGTGAGCTCGCTCCAAGCTCTCAATTTTTTACTCTACCTAAGCTTCACATATTTTTCATCATCTTAGCTCAAGCTTGTTTTGGGATCCTTGTACTCAGCCCCTATTTTACCTACGAGACTTAGACCTCCATTTTCATCATGTATCTCAACCCCTTTATATTGCATCCATGTGCCATTTCAGCTCTGCTCTAATTGGTTAAACGTGGGTCAATCTACATTACCTTGTTACCCTAGCTCGGTCTCTCCTTTGCAAGAAGCTCTACCCCTTCCCACCTTCCTCATTGCATTAGAAAACCACCTCAATTGTCCCATCTTCCTTGCATGTGTTAAATAACCATCCCCTACCTCGAGCCCTTCACTTGTGCCACTTGACATTAGGTTTGACCATTATTTCAAATTTTAAAACCTTTCCCTCCTTTTAAAATCAAACTTGTAGTTATTATTATTTAAGATTTATTCTATAGTTTTATAAACTTTAAACCTATCTTTTATAATTTCATTAACTAGTGTAAATTTCATTTAGAAGGGAAAATTTTTAAATTAAATTAGGACATTTTATTACAAGGGGCTGATTTAATTTAGGAACACTTTTTTTAATCATCTAGATTAAATTTAAGTAACTGGGAAAACTCTAAAATTGAGCATTATTGGGTATTTTTCTAACATGTTTTGTAAAGGTATTAGACACTTTTGGAGGCCCTTTTTGTGTTTCAAGAGGTTATTGTCTCTTTCAGGAGTCATTTTGTATTGTTTCAATATCTTATTATTCCTTGTGGGTTGGTAAGTGTGTATACCACAACCTTGCAAAAAGGAGCTCCAAAATGATGAGAGACATATTTTCTCAAACGGGACTTATTATTTTCTCCTTCTTGCTTGTTTTCACACCTTATTTTGTGCCTTTTACGGTGATATTTCATCATGAACACTTGAAAATTATTGTGGTATCCACACTTACATGTTTTAAATTCAATTTCAAGTTGAGTGGCCAACTATTTCACATCACAAAAATTCATATGATTGTAATAAACACGAGAAACTATAAAATTCCAAACATGGGGTAAAATATTATTTTGAGGTGTGTGTGCATTTCCTTTTCTTATGCAATCTTTATTTCTCACTCCTCATGATGGATGCTAGTGTTGATTCTTTTCTCACATCGTTTAACTTATTTGAATGAAAATATAAAGTAATAATCAAACTAAGGGGTAAAGGGTTGTACCACATCACTATGGGAATGGAAATTGAACACGATGGTGAACCTAAGAAATCCAAGTGGTTTAACCGATGTGACTAAGCCTTAGGTATTCTTTGTGTTTATTTTTCTATTGACTTTCTCTTCCACATTAAGTTTTCTGAAACACCTAATTAATTATGGAAAATATTAGATGGTATGTTTGGAAAAAATATGGCATGAGATCCCATGAGTTGGAGAGTGAACCGCTAGGATTAAGTCTAAAGTAACTTTGATAACCTACATGCCTTCTTATCTAAATTTGTCCACATGGGATTATTGTTAAAATAATGTGGAGTTACTAAAAAGGATGCCCAATTGATCTTATCTATTCCATCTAAGCTTGGATCTGAATACTTTGTCTTCATTTCTACCTTGAACATTGTTGTCATGTAAATGTGCGACATGAAAATTTCAAATTTTCAAGCATGAAAAAAGACCCAAGTGTCAAAATTTTCTCAAAGCCCCTTCTGAATCATCATGCCTTTTGTGTCACAAACCCTCCATCCTTAAAAATATTCATGGTGTGATGTACATCCTTCCCAAGTGTCTAAAATGTGTTCATGAGGTCACTTAGTCCATTCAGTGTAATGTTGTCAAAAGAAGAAATTTGTACTAAGCCTAGAAAGGTTATTCCCTAGCCTATCTGGGGCTGGTGTGCACCCCTGGAGTTGAACAAGAAGTATAAAGTCATCTGAAGATTTTATGGAAGAGTTTGAAAGGCATTAGAGAAATTTTAGGGAGATTTGGGAAATTTTTAGAGGTTTTGAAGCAAGAACAGGGAAAGCAGGTTTTAGAGGCTTATGGAGCTTGGAGTGGAAAAAAGTACATAAGATTCAAAGGAGGATTTTGGAAGCTTTGAGATGTGTCAATAGGAAAACAATACACCATCGGAAATATTAGATAATCTTCTACATAATAAATTTTTCACAAGACCTAAGTGCTTCTCTTTCCGGACCAATCTCAAGAGAGACTCATAGCGCTCCCGAATAAAAAAGTAGTATTTTTTGGATGATAAGGCATAATAAAGTATTGTAAACCATCCCATTGATATCAAAATTGTCTTGGGAGACTAATTGATCTACAATTTCACCTAAAATACCTCCTACAACTCCGAGAAATTTAGTTTCATGATTTCAAAAGTTAGTCAAATTTGTAATTGGAAGCCTCGACACATTTTAGTGTCCCGACTGTCCCAATTGTCCTAGCTTTTGAGACAGTGGAGAAAATGGGGATAATAGGGACAAAAATTTTCCCTACCCCCAAATTGAATCCCATGTACCCTCATGTGACCTTGTTCCTCCCAACAAGGTGTTAAGTGATTATTAATGCAATTTTGGCGAAGTTTTTGGATTTCTAACCCTTGGGCACATTTTTTTGCCCGAACTATCCCAATTTCCAGCATAATTAGGATAGTAAAATGTGCCCCATCCCTTTCCAATGCTCATTTTCTTCATATGACCCCAAATTTTGTCTCCCAGGTGTTATAACCTTTCTCTCTCATCCTCCATGCTCACCACTCGGTTCCCATCACTTATCATGCCTTGGGAAGAGGGTGCATTTTACTATCCCAAATATCCGGGAAAGTGGGGAAAATAAAATGTGCCCCAATCCATGAAGAGAAAACCACCTTTTTATCCATCATGTTTTCTCTCGCCCGTTGTCAAGTTGTAGTTAGTTGGGAAGGAAAAAGGTCATGAAAACTCATTTTTTGACTAACTATTTGGAATTATTCATTCATCCTCAATCATTTTACTTGAAAAATATTTGATCCTCCATTCATGGCTTTCATGATACAACAATGAAATTTCAGCAAGACTCATCTTCACTTCTAGAGCTTCCTGCAAGTGGAATCGTGCAAAATTTGGAGGGAATGATCAAATTTTTTTAGGGATATGTAGGACTATTTTTTTCATCATCATTCTTCCCTATTTGAATAAATCTTCAATTTCTCGAAGATCCAGGCAGGTGAAATCATCTTAAATTTGGAGGAAGGATCTTCGGAAAATCTAGTTTTATTAAAACTAGTTTTTGCGTGATGAAGTTGCTTATTTTGAGATATCAAGGAATGTTTTTTTCTAATTATATTTCCCTTCACATACTAAAAATATTAATTCACTCAATATTGTGAGTTTTTATCACCTAGAATAGTTAGAAACTGTGCAAAATGGAAGGCAGGGAAAAATTGGCAATTTTCCTAAAATAGTAGGTCCTGGAAAAAACAACCTGTTAAAATAGAAAGTTCTTAAAAATAAAAATGCATCATCAACAGAATACGATGGAGTGTTCTAGAAGGTTTATAAGGTAATATTTGAGAAAAATAGGTGATATGTCCCAAAATAGCATGTCTGGTCTTACCTACTAAAAATAGAAAGTCTCCATTTTGGGTGTAGAAAGTTGTAGATGGCTCCATTTTCACTCATATTTCCATTTTTGGACTCTCCACGGGGTTATAGGATGATATCATAGCTAAAACATAGAAATGAATCCTCCATAAGTTTCTTGGAAGCATATTTTGGATCACAATTATGCCTAGGAGCATGGCGAAGCATAACAAAGGAAAGTTCATATCACTGAGTAGATGGAAAAGATTCAAAGGGTGTTAAGGACTCCATTGATTCATTGAAGAAGTTCATCATATCTCATTAGTCAAGTTGGATCAATCATCATCTCTCAATGAGCTGGTTGGTTTAAGTAATCTTAGTGAGTTGAGTGAGTTGAGTTTGGTGAGTTGGGTAAGTTGGTGAGCTGGTGGGTTAATGTGAGTTGGTTGCAATAAGTTCGAGTTGGGCTAGTTGCAGTAGTGAGCTAGTCAATAACTCATACTTTTTCATGAAGATCATATGTAAGTGATCTAGGTCAAGTAAGTTGGGTAATATAGTTGAATTGTAGTGAACCAAATGAGATTGGGAAAGCTTGATGAATTGGTTGGAGTACGCTCGGTGAGCTAAGGGATTTTATAAATAAAGCATCAAAGGGATCATCATGAGCAATGCATGTGTTCATCTTGATCTCACATCAAGGATCTCTCAACAATGTTTCTAAACACTCATTCAGCAACCCGAGGTGTTTTTTCATCATGCTTTATATCAGCAAGATCTACATCAGAGGGAGATTCTTCAACATATCATTCAATACCTTTCCCTCCTTCTCTTCTCTCCCTTTCTTCTAATTCTTCATTATACACAATCATTGTATTTTTTCCTATTCACTTAAGTGACATATTTATAATTTGTAAAATTATTCTCTCAAAATTATAAGAGAGATACTTAATTTGTCTCTTCTAGGGGAAATTGAAAGGTCACAAGTGGAATAGGAACATGAAGAGTCATTTGGGGAGATGAAAGGTCAATTCACAAGGATATAAATTGGGATGGCTTCTCCATTCCAAGGGATCCTGAAAATTTAGTTCTTTGTAGCAATGGTGGATTGTGATTTAGGTGTTGATCTTTGTATCACCAACACATGAAATAAAGATACATTTCTTCCATTCCCTTTTCCTGTGTGTTCTTCTATTTCTCTCTTTTATGCACTTTGCAAGCATGGTGATCAAGAAAGAGATGTATCTTTGATAAATGAATCTAATAATTGTGTATCTAGGTTTTTTCTTCTCATCTAAATTAAATTTCAAAATTCTCCCGTTATTGGGTGTGAAATATGCAATTTCCTACTCACAACAATAACCTTTCTTTGTCTAATTTCTCTCTTTTACCCGTCATCACGCAATTTCCTCCCATGTACCCCATACAAGTATTTTTCCATAGGTTCAGGGAATTATTCTTAAGTAATCCCTGACCTATTTGGTCAACCCACATCACTTAGATAGGAGTAGATTAGTTTACATTAAATAATGGGAGTTATCTCATTCAATGTAGAGGGACCTAGTCCTGTGAGCATTGGTGGAAATACCTAATTTGTCATATCGACAAATTATTTCACCAATAGTTTTTGGAAACTTTGTTGGGAGAGATATCCCCTCATGCACCCAAAAAGATATCTTTAAAATTTAAGGAAAAAAAAACTAAAAACTAAAAAAGTACTTGAATGATCAAAATCCTTTTTCCAAGCCTCTTGAGAAAACCTGGATGAAAAAAAGATATACCAGATTGAATAGGTTGAGAGGAATCATTGACCCTTCTTTTGAATCTTTGAAAAATCATCAAGAGTGAGTAAGAGATAATCCATATTATTTCTCTCAAGTTTCATCCCCATCTGATTCATCGAGTGGTACCCCTAGTAACCCTATTCAAACTCCTACTGAAACTCCTACAAATTCTCCTATCTTCCACCCACCTTTGAATTTTGAATTTCCAAGAGAAGAAGAAGAAAGAGAGGATGAATGTTGGACATTGTGTATTAGTGTTGTCATTGATTTCAATTGCATTGATGGAAAATGGTCTCACGCTGTCATATGAGTCTCCATGAGGTGTTAGTAAAATGTCAAACATGAAGGTTGATTGGTAGTGTCTAGATTTGGTGAGTTCTATGTTGTTCTAGAGAATGGTTGAGTTGGCATAGTCATATTTTAAGATCTCCATATTATTTTTCAATAGTGTATAAGTGTATCGCATTGAGTCATAATGGTCATTTCATGGGTTGGCATGGTGTGTAGCGGTCATTCTAGGCCTATTGCTAGTCCTAGAGCATGAAAAATGGTATGGAGGCATGATTTTGGAGATAATCAGTCCTATCTAAGCATGGTGATGGTATACATGAGGTGTATGGTGAATTTTAGGCTAGTACTCAGAGATATAGTGCATGTATGGGGTCCTTGGGAAGAAAGAAGGTGAAGACAGAAAAGTAAGCACGAGTGTAAGTTGGTATGGCTAGAGAGTTTCATACCTATTTGAGATATATGGTGAGTATTTATAGTTATAGGATGTTTTCATGATGCTTCATGACAAGTTTCAAGTCAAAGTGAATAATATTTTTCAAGATATGAAGATTTTGGCAAAAATGGGTTTTCTAGAGTGAGTTTTTGTGCTAAAAGTGGACCTTCGATGCTCATTGTGAATTGTATGCTTTTCATGGGACCTAGATATTTTGGGGGATGTTTTTCCATGTAACTAATAAGGTTTATCAAAAATAATGAGTTGGTTTGATTGTTTGGTATTTATGAATTGTCAAGAAGATAAGTTGCTTTGAAACCCTAGCTAAACCCTATGTAAAAATGATTTGGAGGAAATTGAGTGTACTGAGTATGTTTTAATCTATTTTTCAAAAGTTATGATTAGAGGTTGTAGAGGAATCCTTTATATTTTCAAAAAGGTGTATTAGAGATTGTGACTATTTGTGGGCCCCACTCAAAAAATGCTTATTTTTGAAGATGTCAGTTTGATTAAACTTTTCCCAAAGAAGGTATGAAATAAATTGAAAAATATTAGCTTGGGATTTTTTATAAATTTCCATGATATTTTTAGATCATGGTTGAGGTCCTAAATGGAAAAGTATGCCCTATTTATGAGGATTGGTTTTTGGGGGTTTGGAGTAGTCTGTGGTAAAAGTGGATTGCAGGAGCTACATGTGGAGTTAATACTTGATTCAAGTTTTTGTGATCCTAGTTCAGAGATATTTCCAATGATATATCAAAATTGTGTTTTTGATAAGGTATGAGCAAGTTATGACTTGTTATTTGAAGGTCAAATCTAGAAGATGCCTAGTTAAGCATGGTCTTGAGTAGTTTCATGAGGTTGGTGATTGTTCTGAGTTTCTTCATGCTTGTTGAAGGTTTATGAGTGCTTATAAAACATGTCTAAGGGTGTTCCATGATTTTTATAAGCTTGGAATTATTTTTTTAAGTGATAGAGAAAGTTGACCTCAAGACAAATTCTTAAGTCCTAGAATCCTAAATGAGCATTTTCAGAGATGGACTTGATTGAAGGCCTTCCACTTGGAGTTGGAAGGAAATGTAAGGTGTTATAGAAATTATATTTATAGGTATTTCCAATTGTGTATTATTTGTCTCATGATGATGATATTTTATAGGTCATCCAACTCATTTTGTGAAGAAGAAGGTTTGTTTGTTTTAAGGACAAAATTGATCTAGCTAGAAGATTGAAGTAGAAGTCTCATGTTTTGAATTGGTTGATGACTTCTATTAGTTGGAGATTGAATAGGGATAAACTTTGTTCCTATTGAAATATTTTTAGGTCTTGAAAGTGGCAAAAATAGTGCAAACCAGTTGAGTTCCTAAAAATACTTTCTAGGCAGCTCAATTTGGTGAAGAGGAAAGTGAGTGTGGTTTGCATGTATGGATGTTTCGTGATATATAGCAAGAATGGATTTTATCTATAGGTTAATATATTTCCAATGAGTGGTTGCATTCCATATTTGAGATGTTCTTAGATGATAAATAGCTTGATAGGTGAAGATTGGTTCTGGAAACATTTGTTTTGTGAAGGAAATGAGCCTTCTTGGTAGTGTTATGAAGAATTTGATTGGTGCAAGATAATGTATGACCATGGATGATGTTTTTATGTCATATTTGACATGTGTGAGCTATTTTTTGTCTTTACTAATCATGGTGATGAGGTTTGTGGTCTTTGGTGAATCAGGTGATGGGGTTTTGAGCTATTTTTAGTTTGTTTGGTGTGTTTGAGCATGACCGACCTACATGGATCCATCAAGAAAAAAATTGAATGTGTTATATTTTGAGTTATTTTTGTCAAGATATTGGTATGATATCAATTTTATTTATTGCTTTGAGTTGATAAGGATATAAAGCAAGTGTTTTTGGTTCAAATTTGAACTAGTGCTTTTAGAGGGAAAAGTGTGAGCTGCATGAGAGAGAAGAGGTGGTCTTAGGGCATCAAATTAGATCAGAGGAAGTGAGAAAATTTATGAAGAATGTTAGAGAGCATGTGTGCAAGATATTGAATCCAAATCAAGTTATGAAAGTCCAAGTTTGAGCGAGTTGAAGGCATGAGGGTTTGAAGAAGTATGAGTTGAATTTGTGATCTCTATCAGTTGTGACAGCAACAATACTCATAGATATTCATCTTCAGATGGTTGAGTTGGTTCTTGATCATTTTAGGGGTTGTATCATACTTTTAGAGTGGGTGCTTCACTAAATTATGGGTTGGTGTTCCTTGTAGGGTTGGTGCTCTACTAAATTAGGGGTTGGTTCTCCTTGTGAAGTTGGTGCTTCACTAAATCTCTTTTCTTTGTGTAATATAAGAAAAATTTAGTGGGTTTTCTTTCCTTGAGGGTTTCCCACTTATATCTTGTGTTCATTTATATTTTCTCTTGGTTTTTCTTATGTGGATGATTGTTTCATATTGATTAATTCACATTAATGTATGGTTAAATGTTATTGGTGTTGTAGACACAAAATCATACACTTTAGGAATTATTTAGTCCCTGTCTCATACTACTATTCATATGGTTTTGAGTGAAGAAAGTACTAATTAACCCATGTCCTTTGGCCATTTTACTTTTTCATCATTGCCAACCTCCAACATGTACTTGCCCAAGTAATTTTTTCCATTTGGCGTCAGTTTATCTCTAACTAGGGCGCTCATCCTAAGATCTTGGGGTGCCCTGCGCCCGGTCCCATTTGGGGCACCTTGATCCTTTTGCACTTTCATGCCACTTTTTGGGCACTTTTTAGCTATTTGAGCTTTCTGTCTTTTTAGTGGTTGGCCTCGTTGAGGTTAATTATGAAATTAGAAATAAGAGAACCATATAAGTTTAATTTTATGATACCATAATGAGGGACCAAAAACTAAGCACTAATATCATCACCTAATGTTACATCCATCAAAGGCTCCATTTGCATCTATCTAGCTCCATCACAAGGCACAAGGCTAGTTCATCTGCATCACACTACATAGGAGGGAATTTTATTATATTCCATCCACAATTTTATTACATTTCTACATATAGGTATTGTTCACTACTTTCACAAAGTGCGACGGAACAAGAGCACCTAGGGCGTTATTGCACACAAACATAGAACTACACCGGTCCGAGATGTAGTGTAGTGCTCGATAAGTCCACCATTATGGCCGCCAAGGACATTTCAACCCATTCATATACATCTTTCTTTTTTAGGGATTTGATGCTCGTCTTGGGGTTTTGTAGGTGATTCCTTATTATAGGTATTGCAGCAACATCTGACTCAGTTCAGTGAAGTTAGTGTGATCAAAGGAGAACACATGCAAACATCATGTGACACCTCAGAGGAGGGTTTCAAGTTATTTCCGTAGACCATGGCACCCATATCTCAGACTAGGGCACCCACAGGTTCCCATATCCCTCTACAGGCACCCCAGTCCAGCTAGAGAGCTCATATTTGTGCTTTCTCAAGCTTCTATTTGATCGTTTCCTACTCTTGTTTTCTTAGTTCGCAGCGCTGCACACGATCTAACACCTTTGTCAAATCAACTAAGCTCTTCCTAAACCTCTTTTCTCATTAGGGTTTTACATTTCCTTTTGCATAGTGGCTTAGGTTACTTTATTTTACTTAACTTTTATTTACCGTTGTTCTTAATATTAGATTAACCTACAATATTCCACATTTTAGTTAATCTTTTTGGTGAACCCATCTCATTTGAATATACTTGGATCGTCATCTTTTTTATATCATGTGTCGTAAAGTTTCTCAATTTTTTTGTCTAGATTACTAAAAATGTATCATGATTGTCATGTTGTTCTACAAAAATCCTTAGACTCCATGTGTCTTCCTAAAGATATGTCACCAAATGAAATAAGTCCTATTTTCCATCATCTATCTGACGACCCTAGCCTTTGTGATCCTCCATCCAACCAACCCATATTGGATTCAATTCAAGCTTTGCATTATTTATTTTACAACAAAATTCAAAGGCTATGGAATCCATGATCATATCTCTTAAATCTGAAATCCAACAACTTAAGGACACTTCTCAGGCTCATGTTTGTTCTCCTTCTACATCTCATCTCCATTCTATGTCTACTGCATGTGCTCATATAAGTGAGCCTCAATTTGTACCATTACCAGAGCCTCTTACCTTTGACTGCAATACTAAGCAACATGACCTTCTTCTTATTGAGCTCCTTAGTCGTCAATTGATCACTTTACCGCCTACTCATTACTATCCTCCTTATTAGCTAGTAAAATATCAAGTTTGTTCATATTGTAATTACCATAGAATTAATGGACATAATGAAAATGATTTCTACATGTTACAAAGAAGAATCACACATCTTGAGCGTCAAGGATTTATCTCATTCACTGCACAACATTTTTTTGCATGCCAATCTACAAATGCTACATCTCGGTGGGTTCCTAAATATAATTCATATGTCTAATGAGCATCACACCATCACTTCTAGTGTTCCTTCTTCCGTCACTCAATCGCCACCTATGCAATCTACTCAAGTCAAGAAACCACCTCTCCAAATTAGTCCAACACTTCCTCCTACTAAGTCACCTACAGTATTACTAATCCAATCTAAGCAACCTCCTCTAAATCTCGGTGCAACCTGACCTCCACTCAAGTCTTCCACAACATCATTAGATAAGCCACTATTGTGCAAAGTCCCTCCCAATCACCACTTCAGCAGCCAATCATTTTTGTCAAAGCAACTAGTCCTACTAATGGTCACACACATTTCAAATTCCACCACCATCGCATCGTCCTACTGTTAGTTTTTCCCAACATGCTTCCACCGCTTCATGCAACTTAGTCTTTGGTAGGTGACTCTTGTCACCTCATTATCTGATGACACACTCTTGTGCTTCGGTTCACACTTATTTATTGAGGGCATTCTATAACACGAACCCCACACACTACAATTAGTCACTACACATTAGGCACCGTATATTAACACATCATCATCTACGTATCACACACCACATTACGGGGCTATAGAAATTACATGTCTTAATACATTCTACATTTTTCATCCTACATCTTGTCCTACATACATCACCCCATAGCTATCACATATTGCATGTTTTTACACCTCATACATGTCATCTTACATTGCGTCTTACATATACTCTACATCTACACATCTTAGGTCATATACACATATTGCATTACATATTGTTCATCCTACCACACATAGTACACATTTTACATATTCTCCTCCATGCATTGCACTCACTACCCTATGACGCACTCTAGTCTCGTGATCCATATTGGACTGTTGAGGATATACATAACAAATGGACCACATCACACTCACATGTTCATCATTCCATCTTCTTTTTCTCATGTGACATTCCTAGGATTAGTGATATACGCTTTAGGCTATAGGGTCACTGTACGATGGAAAAGTGACAAGCGAGTGTGGGAATCTACAAGTAACTCTTCCTCACACCTGACCTCCCGAGGTCATGCCGAGACAGCCGGTGGGGATGGAATACGTGTGGGATGTAGACAAACTAGTTAGGTAATCTTATGTCTTCGACGCGCACTAGTGGAAACTGCAAATCTAAGGCAAAGAAGGCCCTCCTAACTCCGAATGTGATAGATCGATCGGCAAGGATGACTACTCGAAGGCTCCAATCAATATCGAGCTCTAGTGTGATTCGGTCTATGGGTTGTGGGATACACGGAAAATGACCTAGGATAGTTTCGTGTATATCTCCAGATAGGGTCATAGGGTGGATGATGGGTATAGCGGACTCTACGGGTGATTATCTGGTCTAGTCTAGAATTCCTTAGCTTTATTAGCTGCTACGTCTAACAAGGATAACTGTTCAATGATGATAGGTGGAAGTGGAGTAGATCTGAATACTAATGTGCGTAGGCCAACATCTATGTTTGATTCACCTATGGATTCATTGGGTTGTCGGGATTTGTGGGTCACAACCATAGATTCGTGTTTGTTGTGGTCTGTTATGGTCATGTGTGGAATCAGTCCCTAATCCCTAGTATCCAATAGTCGTATGCTTTCTCAGCCTCTATATTCAGAATTAACAGTTGTGTAATCTTCTCAGAGTATCTCACAGGCGTTCGTGCAACCTAAATTCTTAAGCTGGTATCTATGTCTGTGAGAGTGTCTCTTGCATCTGGTTGTGGGACCAAAGGATCACAACCAAACATTTTCTCTCTTTCAAGCCCTTCTACAGTCATGCGAGATATATATCTAGGGTAATATGTAGTTTGGTTGATTTGACCAAAACGTGTGTGCTTGGTCGTCTTCTATATTTAACCCGTTTAATTAGAAGCTGATCTATTGTAAGTTTGCCGTTGTTCGGAAGACTTGGATCCTAAGATTCTGATCTATATCAGTTATTGCTATGACAAGATTGGGTTGGGGCACGATTGGCTCAAATACGTATTCTCTGGGCTCTCTAGGTCCCGTGATTGTCATACAAAAGCAACAATGTAAATCTAATTGTAACAAAGTAAAATTAACTATGTGAAGTATATCTATAGCATATATAACTTCTCTATTTTTGTATTTTTCTGATGAACTATTTGAACGAAATTGAAAGAGCAACTTTTTTAAAATATCTAGCAATTGACAACTAAACTAATCATGAAATTTAAAACAAACAAGGCAGCCGAGTATAGCTACTTGCCTGTGCAGTTGTAAGTCTATTCTAAATAATGAAATAATTGATCTAATCTATTTGAAAGACTCTCGATCCTACCTCAGAAGTGAGGAATGAATCATAGTTTCTCAGAAACTATCAATCCCCATAGCTTCCCTGGCAATATTGAAAGTAAAATTGAACTGAAATAAGATGATTGGCTACTCTATTTGATATGCTTCTAACTAGAACTTTGAAAGCTAGAACCTGGATTCTGCAGAACAGTGGCGAATCCGATGGCGTGTGTGGCTTTGTCCCCTCAGTGTGATCTCCTCGTTCCTTCGTGCTCACGTGGATCCAGAAAAGCGTGTAATGCTAGCATCAACAGAAGTAGATATTGGAACAAAGGTAGCTTAGGATACAGACTGAATACAATGCGAGTAGGAGAGGGATAGCGCAAGAGTACAGAGCTTGGCTTATGCAATTCCTAGCAGGATTTATTGTGAGTCATGCAACATAAAACATCCAGAACCTGAAACTATCTTATTTGATGAGTAAAACCTGCAACTTTAATGGCTTCCTACTGAGAATTAAATTGTTCTACTTCAATGGACTACATGAAGTAATGACAAAGCACTTGCACAAGATGGATATGTGGCTTTCTAATAGCAAAATAACACTAACTAAGCATGCAATGAACAAAACTATGAATCCTAAGCAAAATGAAAGACTGAACTACTGAAATGAGAAATTGAGAGGCAAATTTGAGGGGCCATTTTCTTGAGCACAAGCCAACTATTTATAGCATTTCCATTTACCCAAAGGTAAAAACCAAATTGATCTCTTAAACCATAAACAATGCCAAAACACTATTCTAGGGAACCAGAATCATTAATGCAAGCCAAAGGCGGTGAAAAAAGTTGGTAAACGTTGAAATTTACATGAATCACGTTAAAAGAACAATCTGGAAAATGCATGAAGGACCGCCACCCTGAGCAGGTGGCGATTCTGAGACCGCCGCCCGCTCTGGTAAGCAATCACGAGACCGCCGCCCAAGCAGGGTGGCGGTTTCGTAACTGAAGAACAAAATGTAAAGAAAAGAGGGAAAAGAGAACAACAAAGCACGCAGGGGCTAAGCGAGGCATGCGGGATGTTAACACACACTTGGGGAGCTTTTCAATCCCGAACACCTTGCGAGGAGACCTGTATCATCATTGGGGCACGTGTTACGTTGTTCCGGCAGTGAAGTACCTTACAATTTTGGGTACGTACATATTGCCCCCTCAAAGAAGTGTTTTAGCCATGAAGAGGCGTAAAACGGTGGGTCCGAGTATGGCGGTCCCGAAATGGGAAGTTGGAAGTTATACCTGATATATCCATGTGTCGAAATGACGCCATCCGAAATTCCCGCCACCTGTAAAATGAAAAGAGGAATCAAGTGCAGATAGACAAAATAGATCGGAAAATAAATGCTAAAATAATGTGAAATGAGGATGTACCATTTGTGCGGGGGTAAGAAATTACCTCCGTTGGCGCTCCAAACCTGTGAAAAGGGGATTTAAAACAAGTCAGGTTGCTATATATGTAAAAGTGGGCCCATTTTCCTATTCATTTGCGCATGTTGATTTGGTTGATTTTGAGCTCTGGGACCCACGGTGATGATTTCTTATGAGAGTAGAGTCAAAACGTTCGTGACGAGATAGTGATCATGCCTCTGCGAGCGGACATCAACCCGCGAGATCACATGTTAGTTTTTCTCAATTTACCGTTTTTACCCCCAAAATTTTAAAATGTTAAAATCTTTGTCGTGGGGGGATTATTTTTGAAAATGTTAGGTTTAAAAGGTCTATCTAGGGGGCACCTACTGGGTAGGCTTTGTTTTAGCTAAAATAGTCCCTTTTTGCATTTTTAGGCTTTTTAAGGTACAAAACCCGCGTGGGTTTTGGGACACGACCGCCACCCTGAACAGGGTGGCGTTCACATGACTTCCGCCCTATTCAATGGCAGCGATTCAAGACCGCCGTCTTTAAGGTGGCGATTACTGAAACCTCCGCCCGCTCGGGGCAGCGGTTCTTCACAGAATGCTAATGGAACACTTGTTTGAAATTATTTTAGCATTTTTATGTGTTTTCATGATTTTTCTAATGTCATTCGGATGCTAACTTGCTCTGTTTTGTGTGTTTTTGGGTGTATGTAGGTGAGGGAGGAGTACATTCAATGGAGCCGAGAGAGAGAGAGAGAGAGAGAGAGTGCGGCTCCCAGCAGTATTAGATGCCCTTTCACAGGATGAGGTGGACACTCTTCAGAGGGCCGGTATACTACGTATATCATGGGTTCCACATGTAAACTATGATGTTATGCTTATATGCTTTTTAGAATGTATGCAATGGAGAACAAATGGTACAAATGTTAACCTTCTTTTTGTATTTCATGGTGCTGATATATGATAATGTAAATACAATGTGATTTTGAATTTTAGTTTCTTTAAGCAATTTTGATACCTCATATCTGTTTTGGCAAAGTGGTGAAGATAAGCCGGTATGATGAGTAGATAAACTTGCCCCACTCCTAACTCCACACAACTAGTAAGATGCGAGGGCTCATCACCGAGAGCTAGAAAGGGCACAAGTTATGAAATGTGTTGAAATGATAGTGATGAGAGATAGACAAAGCTTTGGTGGAACCAAATTAGGATGCTACAAGCCTATTCTACCCGAGTGACTCCATAGTTTGGGATGCAACTTGCTTTGCGGTTTATCTAGACTTAGATCCGTAGATGGCCACATGGTAGACAAAATCTGGGTTTTAGGGTTTTTAACTCTCTTGGAATTTTGGACATCTGATTCATTTGTTTTTGACTCAAGACTTCAAGATTTGAATTGTTTGTTTATGACCTTTAACGTTTGTTTGTCAAGAGGACCCCCTACACCTTGCCCCATGCTACTAGTAAGAAGCGTGGGTTTATCACCGTGGGCAAGGCATAGGTGAGTAAGGGCATTTCCATCCTTTCCCAACCCTACGTCACTAGTAAGAGACGCAAGCTCATCACCAAAGGTTGGTGGGGCAAGGAAATGTGTAAATTTAAAATTTTTTGTTTGATCTATATTTGACTCGTTTACTTGAGCAAAGTGTCAGTATGTTCTTACTTCCAAAGAGATATACATATGGGATAGATGTGACACGATGAAGCTTCTAGAACAGACCATAGGCAAGACACCTATCCTAGGAAGAAACCAAAAGTGAGAACAAACTTGTAGATCTTGGTATGGTTACCGTTAAGACTTTGTCATATCTAGCTTTATTTGATGAGATGATTCTGAAACAGGTGATGATATTATGAAATGAAGAAGTATGATTAGAGTGTTTATGCCAATACCATCATAAGTTTGTAATGAATTTCTTTGAGAATAAATTCCTTGATCACAAAATTGTACGAAACAAGTGGACAAAATGATCCTAACTATATGAAGATGCAATGTAGATATAATTATACAAGTAGTGCTGGTTGCTTATGCATAGAATCGTTTAAGGTGTAGGGAATTGACTGTTTCACCAAATTCCTCACCTTCTAGTGTGCATAAGAGATATGCACCATTTCCATAGTCCTTCATGACTTGGTATGGGCCCAACCATTTGGGCCGGAACTTCCTTCCTTCACCGGTCTTTTTATCGATCTAGTTGTCTAGCCTTAGAACTAGATCACCTTCATATATGTCTCATTCATAGACCTTCTTGTTATACTGCCGGCACATCCGGTCAGCATAGACTCTGTGCCGCTATTTAGCATCTAACCTAGCTTCATCTAGGCTTTCTAGCTGGGAGAGACGTGCTTCTCTGTAAGCGTCTTCATCCAAAATCCCTTGTAATGAGATACGGAGACTGGGTATTTCAACCTCAAGCGGGAGAACTGCTTCTGCCCCGAATACTAGCAAGAAAGGAGTCACTCCTGTTGGTGTTCTTATCGAGGTTTGGTGGGCCCATAAGGCCGGATATAACTTCAAATGCCAATCTCATTTGTTTTCTTTCACCGTTTTAAGAAGAATGGATTTTAATGTTTTGTTTGTCGCTTCAGCTTGTCCATTGGCTTGAGGGTAATACAAGGAGGCCGTATGATGGCTTATTTTAAATTTATTGCACAATTCATGAACTTCGTCATTCTTAAAAGAAGTCCCATTATCTGAGATAATGATTTGTGGGACACCGTACCTGCAAATGATTTGGTTCAAAATGAACTTGGTGATTACAGAACCCAGTACAGTAGTAAGAGGCATAGCCTCTACCCACTTGGTAAAATATTTGGTGGCCGTGATTATGAAATTATGGCCATCTGTAGACGAGGGAGAGAATTTCCCTATCAAATCTAGGCCCCACGTAGAAAAGGGCCATGGAGTAGCGATTGGTTGTAGAGCTTGTGCTGGCATGTGGATCTCGTGGGAGAATTCTTGGCACTTATGACACCTTCGTACAAACTCTACTACGTCGTGTTCTAGAGTAGGCCAGAAATAGCCCATCCAATGTATTTTATGAGTGGTGGCATGGCCACCGAAGTGGCCTCCACATATTCCATTGTGAGATTTGTGGAGAATCTTCTTAGATTCTTCTGTGTCGACACATCTTAGAAGCATTCCATCAAACGCTTTACGATAGAGCACTTTCTCTATAATGACGTATTTAGCTACGATAATGCGTAACCACCTTCTTTGTTGTGGTGTAGCACCTTCTGGATATGTATGGTCCATGATATAATTAATAATATCAGTATACCAAGGACACTCAAAGATGGGAGGTCTGGTTTCGATGTAGTATATGCATTCATCAGGAAAGTCCAGATCTACTAGATTGCCTCCGTCTAGTGGGTTATCAGCTAACCAATCCATGATGATTTGTCCTTTAATGGATTTCTGATTTACAAATGTTAATTCGAACTCCCCCATTAAGGTTATAAAGCATCCAGCCTTTTTAGACAAGGACCCTTGTGTGAGGAAAGTTCGTAAATGCTCTGTCTTTACAATGACCCTTGTTTCTTGATTTAGCATGTAATGTCTTAAGCGTTTGGTTGCAAAGACTATGGCAAGGAATTCTCATTTCTTGCGTGTAATGTGTTTCATAGTCAAGAAATGTTCAACTAATGAAATAGATTGTGCGTTCTTTCTTGTCATCGTCTTCTTGATCCAAAGCATACAAAAGCTAAGCGAGACATTAGTAGCTCGTGAATATAAAATTAACGGGCGGTCTGGCTTAGGTGGCATTAGCGTAGGTGGTGATAACAAGAAATGCTTAACTACATCAAAAGCTTCATTGCAGTCTTCGGTCCAATCAATACTATAATCTTTTTTAAGTAGATTGTTGATTGGATGAATGGCGAAGCTTAAGTCTGGGATGAATCTGGATTGCACCAAGCTTTCCGAGAAAAGACCTAATTCCAGATTCATCCGAAGGTGGGACCATTTTGAGAACAACCTAATTTTTGTTGGGTCAACATCAATCCCGCATGACGATACAATGTAACCTAGGAGCTTCCCTCCTGTTACACCAAAGACACATTTTTCTAGATTTAGTGTGACTTTGTATTCTATTAGATGTGAAAGAATGACGTGGAGTACGGGTGATCACAACGCTTCTTGGCCTTGGCCAACAAGTCATCTACGTAGGATTCCACAATTTTATGAATAAGGTCATGAAATATATACGTCATAGCCCGCTGGTATGTAGCGCTAGCGTTCTTGAGACCGAATGGCATAACAACATAGCAATAGGTTCCCCAAGGAGTTATAAACATGGTTTTAGCTTGATCTTGTTCGGATATTCTGATTTGATTGTATCCCAAGAATCCATCCATGAGAGACAAAAGCTCAAATCTAGCTGTTGCGTCAACAATGACGTCTATGGATGGTAATGGGAAGTCATCCTTAGGACATGCCTTGTTAATGTCTCGGAAGTCTATGCAGATGCGTATCTTCCCATTCTTTTTGAGAACGGGAACGATATTAGATACCCACTGAGAGTAATCGACTGGTTTGATGAATCCTACTTGGAGGAGTTTCATTACCTCCTCTTTCACCATGAGAGCTACCTTAGGTTTCATTGGTCTTGATTTTTGTTTAATCAGCTTTGCATCTGATTTAGTGACAAGGTTATGTACCGCAATGTGTGGTGCAACCCCTGTCATTTCCTTATAATTAAATGTAAAATCCTTGATGTTCCTTGAGGATTTGAGTGTGTATTTCTACTTCGATGGAGTTAACGAGGATCCTAACTTCAATATCCTTGGTTCATCCTCTGTTCCGATGTTAATATCGATTGTTTCTTTGATTAGAGAAGCGTTACCTTCTTCAAACTCAGGCGGGGCTGGAGGTAGTTCCAGATCGTCTCATTCTTTACCATGTATATGCTGAGCTCCTTTTGTGGGGGAAGCTCTATCATGGAATTTCCAAAGTAGGAAGACGAATGCGGGATTAAGGATAAATCTATCACGTGATGGGTGAGATGTAACGCTGCATAGGCATTTAAGTAATCAAGAGTGGTTGTATCACTATCAATGTGATCTAGGATAGTAGATTTGTTCTCATCCCTTTTTGTTAAAAGAGAGTTTGATATTTTTTTATTAATGGTTCGGTACGAAGGGATACCATGAAATGGGTATCTTCCAACTCACTGTTTGGAGTGAAGCGTGACGCCAAGGTCACTATTGAATCAGCGAGAAGATTTTGTTCTCGCGGGATTGCTTCAATTGATATGAAGTCAAACTCCTTGCTTAAATTCAATACAGCTATTTTGTAGAGCTGTAAGTGCTCGGCTCTGGTTTCATACATCTCAGAGACTTGGTTTGCTACCAATTGTGAGTCTCCTAACACCCTGATATTATTAACACCGATCCTCTTAGCTAGGACGAGGCCAAGGAGGAGGGCTTCGTACTCAGCATCGTTGTTTGTACATTTGAAATTTAGTTTAAAGGCAAATGGTAGGACTTTTCCCTCAGGAGAAGTAAAGATTACACCTGCCCCAGCTCCGTAACGACATCTAGCTCCATCAAAATGGAGAGTCCAATATTTAGCTGGGAATATGGGCATTGGGATATTTGATGTGTTAACATATTCTACTTCTACCATGCAGAGATCCTCTGTTGGAAGAGAACCAACACCTAGGGTGTATCCCATGCCTACAGAATCAAATGGTAGGAACATTGGTAGATCTTGTTCTAGCAATTCAACAATTTTTGTAGTAGTTCCTAATGATACTGTTTCTACAATATTAACCTCATCCTTGAGGGTTGGGATCATCTTGACTAGGCTCATAGTCTCAAGATCTGTCGTAGGTACCAACTTTTCTTCCGGTTTCATGTCGGTGGGTTTATTAAGTTGGTTTGTTGGGAGTTCAAACTCCGAGTGCATGCCTGGTCTTTTCTTTAAGTCATCCAAGTGTATATCGAATGGTTTTGGATCACCTTTGGCTACGAATATCTTTCCTAAGTGTAAAAACCTTACTTCTTGAAATAACATAGAAGGGATTGCCTTCATACGGTGTATCCATGGTCGGCCGAGGATCATATTATAGTTAGTTTCCGATCTATAATATAAAACTCAGTCAGGATTGTTTTGGGTCCTAAGGTGACCGGTAGTATTATAGTTCCAATCGACGTGGCTTTAAGGCTATCATAGCCTCTTAGTGTATTTCGAGTCGTGGAACAATTCGTTTCTCCATACCCTAGCTTTTGAAGGAAAGAGAAGGGGACTATGTTAACTGCTGCCCCATCATCAACCATCGTGCGTTTCACATAATTGTTATAAACCCATACTTGCAAATGTAAGGCTGGATCACCTCGGCGTGCAATCTCAGCGTCTGTTGGCATTTTGTTTATTTCGAATATGAATTCAATATCCCTGTCCGGCTGCCCCGAAGGGTGAATATCAAAGTCTATATGGTTCACCTGTGTTTTGGGAGGTGGAGTGATGTTAATTAAATGTCCTAAACCTAATGCCTCCAAAAGAGCAGCCCTGTGGGTAGGAGAATTCTTCAGTAAGTCTAAAAAAGAAATGTGCGAGAAGGTTTTTGTTAGGTCATTAATTAAATCATAGGCACCTACGGGTCTTACTAACATTTTTGATGTTATCTGTCTCCGGTAGGTAACTTGGACTTGGCTGAGAGGAATACTCTCGTGTCCTTGTTACAGCTTCCACGGGTAGTTTGGCGTCTAACTCCACTAAACCGACTATCTTGGGTCGCGGCTGACTTCCTAATTGTGGCACAACTAATGGATTTAGTGAAGTTAAGGCTTCATGATCGTTGTTTCCTGTCATTACACCCTTGTTTGTCCCATTCAAATTTAACCTATTGTTGTTGTGATTTGGGAGCGGATCATTGAAGATCTTAAGGGGTGCATTTTGAGGGGAAATTGCCCCTGTAAAAGTATTTGGTGCCGGTGACGCAGGATCTGCCAAGAACATATCTATGAAAAGCTATTTTTGTTCCTCTGGAAAACGTTGCATGAATTTATTGTAGTCACAGAAGATGTTCTAGTGTCATGGCCCCAAATTTTGTGGAAACCACAATACGAGTTAGGATTGTAATTCCTAGTTTGTTGGTTTGGTGCATATTGTGGCCCAAAACTCTGATCAAACCGTTGCCTGTTAGGATTAAAGTTTTGCATTTGTTGTTTTTGGTTTTGGTTCTAGTTTTGATATCTAGTTGAGTTTTGGCTTGGACCCTATGTAGGGTTTCACCGTTGTTGTTGTTGTTGTTGTTTTGTGGATGATTAAAATCCACTGCATTGATTGTTGGGGTAAAGTTGTTGTTTCATTGGTTGTTTATTAGCGGTGGAGTATTCACAACATTTACCTTTTTAACCTGATCGGTTACCCCATCTGTTGTCACTCCGCGATTCTTATTGAGGATTTTAGGTCCTTGATTGACATTCGTGGTAGTAGGATAAGCTGTAGTATTCTGGTTGGAGGTGATTAACCTCCCGTTCGCTCCATATGTCTTGCGACCGCTATCAATTGCCGCTTGATCTATTCGGAGAGCGCTCTCAAGTACTTCATCGTAAGTCCTTAGTGGGAACTTCTGGACTTCTTCCTTCACTTCTCTACTGAGAGAATGAAGGAATAAATCACATAATTCCATTTGGTCCATATTTGGAGCACTGGCTAAAGAATAAAGAACTGTACGCCACCTCTGGATGAAATGAAGATTCATTGTGTTCCTGCTTAATGTGCAAGAATTCCCTGATTCTTGTTCTTAATAGTTTGTTCATGTCAAATGCCTTGATGAACTCTGAAACGAGTTGTTTAAATGAATGGATGGAAGCCTCAGGTATTCTATAATACCAATCAAGAGCAATGCCCTTCAAAGTTTTGGGGAATATTTTAGTAACAACCCCATTCCAAGGGAGTAGTTCTCGAATGGCTATGGCATAAGCCTTGATATGTGCATTCGGATCTCCCTCACCTTTGTATTTGGAAAAATTGGGAAGAGGTATTGGAAGCATAACGCTTCGTATGGTGAAATCTAAGGGCTCTTTCAAATATTCTGAATAAGTCCCTATCACATAGGTTTTGACCATTGATGGTGCCTGCTGAGGGGGTGGCGGTGGAATGGGTTGTTGATATGGCGTAGCGTATGCATTGGTAGGGGCATAAGGAAACCCCTGTGTTTGAGAAAACATGCCAGGAGAGGAGAACATGTCCCCTTGTGGTGATTTGGAGTACATGTTTAAGTATGAAGGGGTATTGTCTAGGAATGGATTATTTTGTCTTTGGACCGGGAGGTATCGAACGGTGTTAGAAATGGCGATTCTAGTTGGCGTTTGTTTTGAAATGCTGAGGAGGCATGCCCAACATGCCTATCCCTGTGAGGAGGTCTACTTGGCTAGGATGGTGTGGAGGATTAGAACCTATTGCTCCGTATGAATTGAGAATGGTGATTTGCCTGAGCAATTTCTAACCCCCTAACTTTTTCTACTAAAGTCAAAATGACTTCATTTGGTAAAGTCACGGTATTTTGCCTTAGTGGCATTTTTGTATATCTTGGTGTTGTATAGGCATGTGATATCCTCGCTATGAATTTATCGCTGCCTGCCAAGTTTCCCAAGGGTATTTCCTATGTGTAGTGGCATGGAGGTATTTTCTTGAAAAGAGACCTCGGGTTGTGTTTGTAAACTCCTATGGGTGGGTACATACTCCGAGAGCGTTGTTCATTCCTAGCATAACGTACTCAAATGTTCATCATCTAAAACCAGGTATGGGTCTGATTGTCTACTAATTTGTGGTCTAAGCAGTACCTGAGGAGATGAACCATATTCTCCTGTGAATGTCATATTGTTCGAGCCTAAAGGCTTTGTTTGTTGTGTTTGAGCAAGCTGATCCAACTCCTCTGTTTGGAAGGATGAGCTATATCGATCCTTGGAGATGGAGTTTGTGTTGACAACTAGTTAGTCGAGTAGTTGTCACCCCATACTGAGAGTGAGGGTGATGATTGTCTATTCAGTTGAGCGTAGTATGCCTCAAGACCTAAGAGAGGCCTGCCATATGCATCGAATCCCGACATATTCGGGGGGTATATGAATACCCACAGAATAATGGGAAGGAGTGAAGGTGGACAAAAGAGGTAAAGAAAAGCACCATGTGCTTCACGTCAGGTTCACCAATTTTTTTGGTGAAGCTGATGTGAAGGCTTAATGAGGTAGTAGAAGGTGAAACAGTTGTTTGTTCACGTCGGGTTCACCAATTTTGTATGATGGAAAAGTGACAAGCGAGCGTGGGAATCTACAAGTAACTCTTCCTCACACCCGACCTCCCGAGGTTGTGCCAAGATAGCCAGTGGGGATGGAATACGTGTGGGATGCAGACAAACTAGTTAGGTAATCTTATGTCTTCAACACGCACTAGTGGAAACTATGAATCTAAGGCAAAGAAGGCCCTCCTAACCTGAACTGGTGTGATAGATCGATCGGCAAGGATGACTGCTCGAAGGCTCCAATCAATATCGAGCTCTGGCGTGATTCGGTCTATGGGTTGTGGGATACACGGAAAATGACCTGGGATAGTTTTGTGTATATCTCCAGACAGGGTCATAGGGTGGATGATGGGTATAGCGGACTCTACGGGTGATTATCTAGTCTAGTCCAGAATTCCTTAGCTTTATTAGCTGCTACGTCTAACAAGGATAACTATTCGATGATGATAGGTGGAAGTGGAGTAGATCTAAATACTAATGTGCGTAGGCCAACATCTATGTCTGATTCACCTGTGGATTCATTGGGTTGTGGGATTTGTGGGTCACAACCATAGATTCGTGTTTGTTGTGGTCCTGCTATGGTCATGTGCATGGAATCAGTCCCTAATCCCTAGTATCCAATAGTCGTATGCTTTCTCAGCCTCTATATTCAGAATTAATCAGTTGTGTGATCTTCTCTAGAGTATCTCACAGGCATTCGTGCAACCTGAATTCTTAAGCTGGTATCTATGTCTATGAGAGTGTCTCCTACGTCTGGTTGTGGGACCAAAGGATCACAACCAAACATTTGCTCTCTTTCAAGCCCTTCTACAGTCATGCGGATATATATCTAGGGTAATTTGTAGTTTGGTTGATTTGACCAAAACGTGTGCGCTTGGTCATCTTCTATGTTTAACCCGCTTAACTGGAAGCTGATCTGTTGTAAGTTTTCCATTGTTTAGAAGACTTGGATCCTAAGATTTTGATCTATATCAGTTATTGCTATGATGAGATTGGGTTGGGGCATGATTGGCTCGAATACGTATTCTCTGGGCTCTTTAGGTCCCGTGATTTGTCATACAAAGGAACAATGTAAATCTAATTGCAGCAAAGTAAAATTAACTATGTGAAGTATATCTATAGCATATATAACTTCTCTATTTTTGTATTTTTCTGATGAACTATTCAAACGAAATTGAAAGAGCAACTTTTTTAAAATATCTAATAATTGACAACTAAACTAATCACGGAAATTAAAACAAACAAGGTAGCCGAGTATAGCTACTTGCCTATGCTTTTTTAAGTCTATTCTAAATAATGAAATAATTGATCTAATCTATTTGAAAGACTCTCGATCCTACCTTAGAAGTGAGGAATGAATCATAGTTTCTCAGAAACTATCAATCCCCACAGCTTCCCTGGCAATATCGAAAGTAAAATTGACTGAAATAAGATGATTGGCTACTTTATTTGATATGCTTTTAACTAGAACTTTTAAAGCTAGAACCCGGATTTTGCAGAACAGTGGTGAATCTGATGGCGTGTGTGGCTTTGTCCCCTCAGTGTGATCTCCTCGTTCCTTCGTGCTCACGTGGATCCAGAAAAGTGTGTAATGCTAGCATCAACAGAAGTAGATATTGGAACAAAGGCAGCTTAGGATACAGACTGAATACAATGCAAGTAGGAGAGGGATAGCGCAAGAGTACAGAGCTTGGCTTATGCAATTCCTAGTAGGATTTATTGCATGAGTCATGCAACATAAAACGTCCAGAACCTGAAACTATCCTATTTGACAAGAAAAACCTGCAACTTTAATGGCTTCCTACTGAGAATTAAATTGTTCTACTTCAATGGACTGCATGAAGTAATGACAACACTTGCACAAGATGGATATGTGGCTTTCTAATAGCAAAATAACACTAACTAAGCATGCAATGAACAAAACTATGAATCCTAAACAAAATGAAAGACTAAACTACTGAAATGAGAAATTGAGAGGCAAATTTGAGGGGCCATTTGCTTGAGCACAAGCCAGCTATTTATAGAATCCCATTTACCCAAAGGTAAAAACCAAATTGATCTCTTAAACCATAAACAATGCCAAAACACTATTCTAGGGAACCAAAATCATTAATGCAAGCCAAAGGTGGTGAAAAAGTTGGTAAACGTTGAAATTTACATGAGTCATGTTAAAAGAGCATTCTGGAAAATGCGTGAGGGACCGCATTGCCCTTAGAAGGCAGCGGTTACAGACCGCTACCATGCTCGGGCGGTGGTTTCAGAATCAAGAACAAAACGCAAAGAAAAGAGGGGAAAAGAGAACAACAAAGCACGCATGGGCTGAGCAAGGCATGCAAGATATTAACACACACTTGGGGAGCTTTTCCAAATCCCGAACACCTTGCGAGGAGACCTGTATCATCATTGGGGCACATGTTATGTTATTCCTACAATGAAGTACCTTACGAGTTTTGGGTACGTATAATCACTTCTTCTAGCATCATCTCATCATAGGCTACATCATCACTTTCGCTTACATCATTTAGTGGTATATGCTTTAGGCTACATCACCACTCCTTTCTATTCATATTGTCATGATACACGCTTAGACTATAGAGTCACATATGATTTTTCTTTAGGTCGCATTTCATCACTACTCACTCATCACATCACGCTACACACAACACATAGTTTGACCATTTCCCGATGACACACTCTTGTTTATGGTTCATTCTTGATTGCTAAGGGGGCATACTAAATGAACCTCACTGCATATAACTCCATTCACTTGGGGGCACATGGCTCCTATCATCCACACTACATTCCATTCCATCCATAACATACTACATTTTATGGTTGCATTTACTCTTGCTTACACTTGCTCTTACATGTTCACTTTACTACACATGTTAGATAGATCTCTTGTATGTCATTATCTTTACCATACACACATGTGCGTTCACATCCTTTTCTAGTTGTGATCACGGAGACATGACGGATCTTCTACACGCAACATCGATGTTTGATACAAGACTCTACTAGGGGCATCCACATTGCTACAGGTGCTATTTTTTCATTTTTTCATAGCACACTACTTTGGTTTATACACGATTTGGAATTCGTTTTATCTTTCTAACATGTTAATGGGTGCTTCATGTGCAACATTTTTTATGTGGGGATATGTGCTTCTATTCTTATTTGTTACATTGTCTACTATTGCTTGTTATTTTTTGTGGGCTTTTCCTTTGTCTTGTGTGCACACTCGTTTATTTGCGGTCATTGCAGACTTGAGTGTCTTATGATGTCGTGAGTGGTGTCTCATGTTTGCAACCCACTTTTTGCGGCCTACATTGTCTTCTTGTGTGTTTAAATTATGTGCTTATGTAATAGCTTACACATTGTTTATTTGGCTTACACTCACTTTCTACATGCATGCTTGTACTAACACTTATTTTCTAGCCACTTGTTTACATGTGCCATGGTCTTTACCAAGAAAATTTTGTTCCCCATGTAGGGCATAGTTTCAATTACGTGGTCGGTCATCTTTTGGGGTCGCATTCTCCTATCCGCAATGTTGCATGTGCCCCTAACTAAGGGGAATTAATTTAGGTTTTTCACATTACACAACGTTTCTATCGTACAAAGTTTAACTCAATTTTCCATCCTTGACATTATGAGTTATACAAAGAGTGGGTTCGAGACTAGTCTATAAACCTCGTACACAATAGCTTTTACAGAAAGGTTGTCTTTAGCATTCTAGGAGCGATTTACGGTTGGAGGATACATAGGATTTCCTCCCTACACTAC
Organism: Taxus wallichiana var. yunnanensis; assembly: GCA_018340775.1. NCBI lineage: Eukaryota > Viridiplantae > Streptophyta > Pinopsida > Cupressales > Taxaceae > Taxus > Taxus wallichiana. Next base: position 943,068,781 of record CM031235.1, on the reverse strand, counting down.
TTCAGCTAGCAAAGACATCGAGATCACCCAACAAATAGGCAAGATAGAGATCTCTTCATACACTCTCAAAGAAGCAAAGATTCTGATTTGGATAATGACACATCTTTCTCCCTACACTTCTTCGGGAAACAGTGGCATGAGATCACCTAAAAACTTGCACTTCACCAATAGTTATAGGATATATTTTCAATCCTTTTTTCTCACCACAAATCGGGGTAGATGTTCCTTTTTCATTTTCTTACTTTCATTTACATTATTTTTACTATATACATGTTTTTACACATATATATGTGTGTATTTCACTACTTGATCATCTTCTCTTTTGCATGGGTTTGTCTATATAGGAAGCAAGCAATCAACAAAAACTACACACACATGGTGGGTACATCACACACATGATACTAACCATGTAGGTACACTACAAACATTGGCATCTACAAACATCCTTCCACCCTAGGTTCACTCTCACTACTTTTTACACTTTTACATCTTTAGTCTCCACACTCCATTATTTTCTCATTCCATGATTTTTCTAGTCCATTGACACACTTTCTGCGTCACTCTACATGGACATCAGTGTACGCATCTTTATTTACTTTATGTTACCGAGTGTTTCGCTCACCAATATGGTTTTTGAGTGAAGAATCTACTAATTAACCTATTTCCTTTGGCCATTTTACTTTTTTTATGTCCTCACTTCCGACCTCCCACATGTACTTGCCTAGTCAGTTTTTCCATTTGGCAGCATTTTATCTCTGACTGGCGTGCCCTAAGCGCTTTGGTCCCATTTGGGGTGCCCTGATCCTTTTACACTTTCCTACCAATTTTTGGGCACTTTCTAGCCGTTTAAGCTTTCTATATTTTTAGTGGTCGGCCTCTTTGGGGTTAATTATGAAATTAGAACAAGAGAACCATATAAATATAAATTTATGAGACCATAATGAGGGACCAAGCACTAAGCACTACTATCATCACCTAAGGTTACATCCATCAAAGGCTCCATTTGCATCCATCTAGCTCCATCACAAGGCATAAGGATGGTTCATCTGCATCACACTACATAGGAGGGAAGTTTATTCTATTCCATCCACAATTTTACACATATAGTTATTTCTCACTACTTTCACAAAGTGTGGTTGCACAAAAGCACCTAGGGAATGATTGCACACGCACACACATAGAACTACATTGGGTTTGAGATGTAGTGTAGTGATCAATTAGTAAGTCCACCATTTTGTCCTCTCGAGGACAATCCAACCCCTTCATATGCATCTTTATTTTTAGGGATTTGATGCTCATCTTGGGGTTTTGCAAGTGATTCCTTATTATCAACATTACAATGAAATCTTATTAGTGTGAGTTATCATAAGTGTCCTCCTCTCATGTTGGAGGGTCATCTCACATGGGTTAGGTTTAGGGTTTCATATGTGTCATGCACTAGGGTTACTCAGCACCCTATATGTACCCCTTTTCTATTCATTTATGAGCATGCCAAGACACTCTGTTGTCTTTCCTCTATGCAAGCTTTGTTTCTGTTGAGCAAGTTCTTCCATTACTGATCAATTTTTTCCTTGCTATCGTTGGAGCTTTCACGATTCGTTGGAGTGCAACTACTTTGTGGTGCCTCATTTCGATTCAATTCTTGCAAACTCTTTTCATGGTATCAGAGCTGAGATCGGGTAAACATGCACTCGATTTGTTTTTTTGTTGCTATTACTCTTACTTGGTTTCATTATTTTACTCTGCATGCAAGTCTTTTGATCACTATTTTCTAGAAATTATCTTGCAAATATCTCTAACAAGCTTTCTCGGAAATTTTTTTGTGTTTTTTTTCTTGTGCATGTGCAAGTTTTTTCAAAATACCTTGAGAAATCAGGTTTTTAACTACTTTTTTAGTTGGATGTATCAAAATCCAAAATAGAGATTCCTTTCATTTATTAAAATGGAAGTGAAATTTTTTAAGCTCTCTGGTTTTTGCAGGGTTTGCATGTTGTCTGTGGTTTCAGGATCCTTGAGTTCTTCATCGTGGTTGCTCATCAACGAACTATTGTCCCTCTGACCATTTTGGATTGTTCAAACTGCCATCATTGTTCATTCATGCATGGCCTGCATTTTTTCTTCATTTCAGTGCATTTTTTTATTGTTCGCATTTTTAATCATCTCGCCACATTTTTTGATTATTCGGGTGTTTTTAATCATCTCGCCACGTGTTTTTTGCTTTTCGGGCATTTTTAATCATCTCGCCATGTTTTTTGGGTGTGGGTAAGCTAAAACGCTTGGCTGTACAAGCATTTTTTTTACTCTTCTAGGTGTTTCTTAACTGTTCAGGTATTTTTAACTGTGTTCTAGGCATTCTTAATTGTTCAAGCATTTTTAACTATGTTCCGGATGTTTTTAATCGTGTTAGGGTGTTTACATGGACTGTTGACCTTGTTTCACGCAAAGGACTGTCTTCTAACCAAATGCCTTCTTAAAAATCTTCTGCCACGGCCTCTTTCTTGTTGTCCACACACATGTGTATAGTCGATTTCTCTTTCTTTTCAGTCGTGTTTTTTGGGACAGCTATTTTGGTAAGTTTTTCTTTCCTTCTTTTTAAAAACTTACTCACTCAAACAAAAAAATCACTGCTTTTTCCAAAATACGAGCCGTTTTTTTTGCTAAGTTTTGTTTTTGTTTGGTCAAAACAAATCAATTTTTTTGGTAAGTTTTTAAAAGTTCTCTAAACTTCACCGTGATTTTTTAATATATGTCAAGTTTCTAAAACCCATTTAGAAATTTGTTTTTTAAATAGAAGTTTCAATATATATTTAAAAATCTTCATCTAAAAATCTTCCTTAGATTAGATCTAATTAGATTTCATTAAATTAGATCTAATTTTATTTAATTTCACATTATCTAAACACTAAATTTCTTTGGCACTATAATTTGGTCTATTGGCTTTGTGTATTTTTAACCTTCCGTCGAGTGCCGAAGACGAAGGGTGAGGTCAGGATTGGTAGGTGGCTAATCCCCCCTCGCAATACAAACAAACCCTATCTCAAATTCCGTGTCATTTCCAACGAGCATACATACGACACCCTTTGCATGTGTTTAGGGCACTTTTTTAATCTGTTTGCAGGCTTATTGGTTTTTTACTCATCAATTAGGAATTGGTTTTTGCTATAACTTTTGACTCGTTGCTCGCTTTTGAGCACTTATTTAGTCAAATTTGCATGTTTTTTCACACTCTAGATGATGGGATCATTAGATTTGTAAACACACTAATTTTATAAAGTGCCGCATTCTGGGGGGTGTCTTTGTTTTGCTTAATTCAACTCATTCTTTTGAGCTTTGTTCAATTCCTTTTTTTCATGGACTTGTGAGCACGTCCGCCACAGTCTTACGATAAAGGGATTCTTTCATGCGACATGAGACATTTTTTCTCACCACCAAGGTTAGCTTTCGCCTCCTTTCTGTTTTTTTCTTGTGCTTGTTTACGGTGTTCCTTTTTTGTTGCACTCCACGAAACACTATTTTGGTCTCCTCTCTTGCGTGTTATTACACTAATTGCAAGACAAGTTACCAAGTGTTTCAAACCGCACTCACTGAACCCGATTGTAATTGACGCACTAAACTATAAAGTGCCGAAAGCAGGGGGTTGTTATTGTCTTGGGTGGTTGTGTTTTTTTCTACATTTCTTTCTCTCTCTCTCTCGCTATGGATGCACTTTCAATTCCTTTGCTTACACCGTTCAAATTTTTTGAATGGAGATCAAAAATAATAATGAAACTAAGGGGTAAAGGGTTATACCGTATCACCATGGGAACCGAGACTCGAACTGCATTTACGAACTGAAAAATCTAAGTGGTTAAACCGTAGTGTTGAAGCTTTAGGTCTTCTTTGCATGTCCGTTTCTCCTAACTTGCTCTTCCACATTGAGGAATCAAAAACACCTACATCTGTGTGGAAAATGCTTTGGATGCGATGTTTGAACAACTAGATGACATGAGAGCGCATGAGTTGGAAAACGAACTACTAGAGTTAAATCCTAGTGACTTTGAAAACCTACAAGCCTTCTTCTCGAAATTTTCCACATTAGATTATTTTTAAAATGATGTCAAGTAGAAACGAAAGATTCTCAATCGATCTTGTCGATTCTCTCTAAACTAGGTCCCAAATATTCTATTTTCGTGTCAACTTTCTACGCTACAAAAGCTACTTTGGGCGATACTTGGATGATGCCCTCATTTGACTATTTTTCGTCCTAACTCATTCGAGAACAGGACAAACTCATTCAAATGGGGTCTCTAAAGTCCAAGTCACATGCCCTTATGTAGCAAGTACTAGGAAGGGAAAGAAGACTGAAAAGAATAAAGAAACTAAGGATCAACCTAAGAAAGAAACCAAGATCAAACCTAAAAATGACACAAACACTTCGACTTCTGAGCCTAGGGTGCAGAAAAGCAAGTATTTGTGTTCCTATTGCAAGAAGACTGGTCATGACGAGCAACACTATTTTAAGAAACAGGTTGATCACTTATCTCATTTACTTGAGAAAATAAAATAAGTGTTCTGAATCAATAAAACAAAGTGCTCTGAAGGCCAAGTCTTCATTGCGCAAAAGGTGCTAGAAATGATAATAAGAAAGGAAAGGCCCTTGTAGCCAAAGTTGCTCCTTCATCGACATGGATTATAGATTATGGTGCCTCACACCACAAGGGTTCTTCGCATGTTGAGTTTTTCAACATCGAACCTTGTGGAATGTCCCAAATCATGATGGGTAATGACACAACAATGTCGGTTTCCGATAGTGGATCGGTAGAGATGGATGGGGGAACATTTTACCAAGTGTTCATTGTTCCTGATCTCTCTACCAATCTCCTATCGGTTTACCAAATTACTCACCTTGGTGAAGGAATGCGAGTGGAATTTGGTCCTAACTCGGTGATTATTCATGAGCTTAACAATGACACTACAGTGGCTGAGGGAAAGGTAGATCACCGTTCACGGTTGTATACCTTCTCCCACTTTACTTCTGATTCTACACCCACTGCCTTTCCCACCCATGCAAATGAGGTTAGTAAGCTATGGCATGAGCATTTTGGACATCTAAATTATCGCTACCTTGAACAATTGAGTCAAAACAAAATGGTCAATGGGTTGCCTCGCGTCAAGTTTTCTAAGGGTCTTTGTGAGGGTTGTACCCTTGGAAAGCATCCTGAAAAGAAATTTGACAAAGGAAAATCCTAGAGAGCCACTCATCCCTTAGATCTTGTTCACAGCAATGTTTCTAGTCCATTTCCTTCTCCTTCATTTACTAGAGCTCTTTATGTGCTAACCTTCATTGATGACTATTCGCGATATACTTGGGTATATTTTCTTAAGCTTAAGTCTGAAGTCTTTGAACATTTTCAGGACTTTAAGGCTCTTGCTGAGAAACAGGCAGAATGGTCTATCAAGGTTCTTTGAACCGACAATGGAGGTGAATATGTAAATAATAGGTTCATGGATTTATGTACTTCTGAAGGGATCTCTCTGCAGCATATAGTTGCTTATAGCCCTTCATAGAATGGAGTCACAGAAAGAAAGAACTATACTCTTAAGGAGATGGCCACTTGTATGATTCACTCGAAGTCTCTTCCTCCACAAGTATTGGGCCGAAGCAGTGAATTGTGTAAATTACATTCAAAACCATGTTCCACACAAGGCAATAAGAGGATGACACCCTTTGAAGCCTGGTTTGGACGCAAGCCTGATGTTGAGCACTTTCGAGTCTTTGGATCCAAGGCTATGGCTCAGATTCCCAAGAAGAAACATAAGGCCTTGAAACCACAATCCAAACCTTGTATCTTTGTAGGGTATCCTGATGGTGTGAAGGGATATCGATTGATGATATCTACTTCTCATAGCTATGTATTGAGAGAAGTGTTAAGTTTGATGAGTATTCTTTGAATTCTACTTCTCCACCTATAGAGGTTCTTCAGCTCGCTGATTGATTTCGACTCATCGATGATGATAATTTTGAGCGTACTCCTCTTACGGATCCTTCGGACCATCGAGATCTTTGAGTCTTCTGATTCTGAAAATAGTGATGACGAGGACTATGTCCCTTCTCACTCAAGTGAAGAATCTTCGACTCTGAGCCTAATCCTCCTAGTCCCCTTTGGGCCAGGAAAACTTTGCAAAGTGCTGGAGATTTAGTTGGAGATACTTCGGATATGAGACGTACTCGCTCAGATTTCATTAGACCCCACTCTTTCTTCACCTCTGCTTCTGATCCACAGTCTTTTTGGGAGGCTTCTGGTATTCCTAAGTGGGATTTTGCCATGGATGAGGAGTATTCCTCTCTCATGAAGAATGATACTTGGGATCTCACCACTCTTCCGAAAGGAAGAAAAATTGTTCGGTGTAAGTGGGTGTTCCGAACAAAGTATGGAGTAGATGGAGACATCGAAAAGTTTAAAGCGTGATTAGTAGCTAAGGGTTTCTCCTAGATAGTTGGGGTTGATTATACAAAACCTTTGCTCCGATTGCGAAGATGACTTGATTTGGTGACCCTAGCCATTGTCGCAGCAAACAAATGAAAAGTCCATCAAATGGACGTTAAGAGTGCCTTCCTTCATGGTGACCTAGAGGAAGAGATCTATATGGAACAACCTCTCGGGTTATGTCCAAGATTCCTCCCTTATTTGTAAGTTAAAGAAGTCTCTTTATGGCCTTAAACAAGCCCCTCGGGCTTGGTATGCCAAGATGGACTCCTTACTTACATCAGGGTTTACTAGGTGTCACTCGATCCAAATGTTTATATATTACGGCAAGATGACTCCATATTCATTCTTGTTCTCTATTTTGATGACTTGTTGATCACGGGGAAGCTCTTCCTTTATTATTGATTCTCGTGAAGATCACCTTAGCCAACAAGTTTTCCATGACTAACTTAGGTCTCGCTTCATTACTTCCTTGGGATCCAAATTTCACAATCGACTCGGGAATCTTGATTTTACAACTTAAGTATGCTCTAGATTTTCTAGCTCAATTTCAGATGTCTAGTTACAAGTCTTCTCCTACTCATTTTCTTTCCGGGGTTAAGTTGGTTTTAGATTTCTCTACTCCCTTGGTTGATGGTACTCTTTACCGACGATTAGTTGGGAGCTTGATCTACTTGAATCACACTCGACCGGATTTATCATATGCTATTGGGATCATGTCCAAATTCATGCAAGAACCACATGAGCTCAATTGGAAAGTAACTAAATAGATCCTTCATTATGTTCGTGGCACTTATGTTGATGGCATACACTATCATGGAGGGGTTGATATTGACTTGATTGGATTCACAGATTCTGATTGGGCTAGTGACTTAGATCATCAGAAATCTACTTCTGGCTATAGTTTCTCTCTTGGTTCGGGTCCTATTAGTTGGTCTAGCAAGAAGCAGAATGCAATTGTGATATCATCTACAGAGGTAGAATACAGAGGAGTAGTTAACGCTACCACATGAAGCTATTTGGCTACAGGGTATTCTGACAGAGTTTGGCATCCACTTTCGGCGGCCTACCATTATCTACTGTGATAACATGAGCACTATCTCTATTTGTAGAAATCCAATTCAACATCAGTGGATGAAGCACATTGAGATCCATATGCACTTCATACAGGAGCTTATTCATGATGGTATCATCGACATTCAGTACATTCAGATAGCTGATCAGATTACAGACTTATTCACCAAGCCTTTCACTAAGATGAAGTTTCTTCACTTACGGTCTCTTCTTGGGGTGAGGTCTTCTACAGCTGTCCATCTTCTTAGGGCTATTTAGTCCTTTTTTTCTTCTTTGTCTTCTAGGCATATTGTGTTTGTATATGGGCACCTTATCAGGCCTTTAGTTGTCGGGCCCCATTAACACATCTTTCTTAGTTGTTTAGGAGTGTCTTTCTCTTCCGTCTGACTCATCACAGCCACTACCCTAGCTTCGATGAAGGGGGGGTGTTAGTGTGAGTTATCCTATGTTTCCTCCTCTCATGCTAGAGGGTCATCTCACATGGGTTAGGTTTAGGGTTAGTTTTAGGTTTTATATGTGTTATGCACTAGGGTTACTCAGCACCCTATATGTACCCCTTTTCTATTCATTTATGAGCATGCCAAGACACTCCGCTATCTTTCCCCTATGCAAGATTTGTTTCTGTTGAGCAAGTTCTTCCATTACTGATCAATTTTTTCCTTGCTATTGCTGGAGCTTTCATGATTCCGTTGGAGTGAAACTACTTCGTGGTGCCTCTTTTCCGATTCGATTCTCACAAACTCTTTTCACATCGGCGTAGTTCAGCAAAGTTAGTTTGATAAGAGGAGAACACAAGAAAACATCCAGTGATACCTCATAGGATGGTTTCATGTTATTTTTGCATACTAGACCTCCCATATCATAGACCAGGGCACCCATGAGCACCCATGTCCCTCTCTAGGTGTTGCATTCTAGCTAGAGAGCTCGGATCTGTGCTTTCTCTGCATTTTATGTGATTGTTTCCTCTACTGTTTTCTGGTTCACATTGTGACACAATCTAAAACCTTCATCGAATCAGCTAAGCTCTTCCTAACCCTCTTTTCTCATTAGGGTTTCACATTTCTACTTGCTTAGTGGCTTGGGTTACTTTCTTTTACTTAGCTTTTATTTACTGTTGTTCTTAATATTAGATTAACATAGAATATTCCACATTTTAGTTAATCGGGTGTATGATAAGGGTTCAAAGAACTTATTCACCCCCTCTCAGATTATTGTACTTAAAAGGACTGGAAGAAGAAAGAGAGAAGGAAGAAATTGAAGAACAACCACCCGTACCATGAGGATAGAACAGGTGTTTCGTTGGCTTTGGTTCCACCACTCCATGAGCTTCCACAAGGATCAAGAAAGAATTTTTAAAATTCTATGGAGATAGAAAGAAACATCTTGATGATCATATCATAGCCTTCATCATATCCTATGGCATCCTTGGATTACAACATTAATATTTTGCAAAGTGCGATTGTTCAGGAAACATTGAAAGATGTCACAAAGAAATTGATTCTACTATTTTCCTTCACACTCAATCACTAATTGGGGTGGTACGAAAAATAATTTTGAAGAAATATTCAAGACCATTGAAGATGTCCATGCCCTCCTTGCTCAAATTACTCAGATGAAGAAAGAGCGCAAGATTCCATGAGAGACTTCATGGAAAAATGCAATAAGTTGGTCAAAAAAATTCTCATCATTTCTCTTCCCAGTACAGATAACTTGAAGATGTTCTTTGTGAATTCTCAATTTCTTGAAGTAAGCTTCATACTGCATTCAACCAAGAGACTTGGATAATTCTCAAGAAATTATGGTTGAGGTGGAAGATGACCTCATCTTTTCAAGTAAGATCAAGAATCCTTCAATGAAGGATAGGTCCCTAGGGTTCCAAAGATGAGAGAATTGATCCAATGTTGCAGAAGTTGGAAAATGAATTAACAATGCTGAAAAGGGAGGTTTCTCAATGAATGCCTCATCCAAACCAAAAAGAACAGATTGTAGGTGTAGACACCAAAATTTGGTATCACCACCCTTCACCCCACGTTCACTCTCTTTTTCCTTATAGTCATCCATTCAAATTTTATCTTCCCTCCTAAATTCAATTTATCCCATCAATCATCATTTTCCCACCTTTGCTCTTATATTTTCCATCTTATTATCCCATCCCATTTATGCTAATTATTCTTAATTATCTCTAATCCTCATCTCATTATTTTATTCATCCTAAATGATCTTTAATCATTCCCAATCCTCATTTAATTTGCTTTTTCCTCCATATATCCTCAATTTTTTTCTCTTTCTAGGCCATCATTTAATGTTTTTACCCACCCATGGCCTTTATTTACTAATTTCAACCATCCACCTACCCATTTATCCATTCTATGCACCCTAGTTCATCCTTATCACCCAAAACCCTAATTCGAGTTGGACATAATTCCACCATCTAAATCGATGGGCCCTTGTAGTCGGTGGTGACCCATCCGGGTTGTGCCGACCCAATAAATCCACCCTTTCCCCTCCTTACAAAAGGATGTAATTTTGAGATTTTCTTATCTCTTGCAATTTTACCTTCATCTTGTGATCTCTCTTTGCGGATGTCAAGCCATTTGGAAGCCATCTTGGAGATATTTTTTTAATTTTGGGATATTTGGAGTTATCTACTCATTGTATGCTTAGATCCATCCTCATAACACTTTTGTAGCCACCCTCATTGTGTTTTCGCAGGTTCTGAAACATTCCAAAGTTGCTTTGTCATTGCACTCTTCCACCTTCGATCTTCATTTGCAGGCCTTCATTTATCCCATTTCACTCCTTCAAGTCCAAATCAGCCCCATTTGCCATTGACCCTGCCCATTCTCCATCGACCTAGCCTGTTTTCATATCATTTATCATTTGTTTTCATAATTTTCTTGCATCCTTTCTATTTCCCCTTATTCCAAACTTTTGCGAGGTTCCTTTTGATCATCAAAGTGCATTATCGCTTCAGATCTAGCTACATGAGGACTTGTAGGGTTTTTTCTACATTTTCTTCTCATCCAGCCATTGATTGATGTTGCCATCGACCCCTATCAGGTTTGATTTATTTTTTCATATTTAGATCAGATCTAATTTTATCATCTTAGATCCAACTTTCAGTTTCTATTTTACTTCAAATTCGTATAGATGCTACATCCAATTTATCAATATACAATTTGTATTTCATCTTGTTTACAAGAGGGTTGACATCCATCCTAGGAAGCTCACACTTCTCATAACCATATTTTTTGGGAAAACCTCCATCCTATCTACTAATTCATTTTTTTCTTAGACTTCTTTGTTGTCAAGTCACTTAGCTCACAAAGTGAAGAGGAGTTCATATTTTACCCCTATCCATCCATCTCATCCTAAGGTACCATAAACCCTTCATAATTATATTTTTTTCCTTTTATTACTAGTTAACTAATCTAAACAGGAATGAAGAAACTTGGTCAACATTATGGCACACCCGGTGGGACCCACACTTTCTATGTGAGTCTTGTTATTTGTTTTCATTTTCATTTTATTTCTTCCATTTCCACTAACCTTGGAAAAGGAGGAATATACGTTGAATCATGCTTGCTTGCTTGATTGATCATGTTGTATCATGGATTTCTTGGATTTTCCTTCACTTACTTATCTTCGTTGATGATCAGATAAAAGGAAAAGTGTATACCACGTATTCCTTGTTTTTTTCCCCATTTTTTTTGTATTGCATTGCATCACTTATTTTTTGTCCTCGTCGAATCTTCACATTTTCTTTGGATCTAAAAATAACCCTTTCATTTCTTGCTTGGAAATCTAGTCTAACTAGGGGTTTGACACGTTGCATCCACTTCATCACACACAACCAAACACACAAACCAAATTACATATCCAAACACTAATTACTAGGTGGAACTTTTGGGATTTCATCACCTAATAGGAAATCCTCTGTGGTGTTCTAGACGTGTTATAAACTCTATACATATTTGGGCCTCACGTACCTTTGGGTATATCAAGGACTCCACAACCAAAACCACCTGAAACCATCTATAGCTTTCCATTTCTTAGGTACCCCTCAAGCCCTTTTCTTTTCTTTTCACATCTTAAGATAACCAAGATAAGCAAAAAAATTTTGTGACTTGTTTGCTTTAATCAAACATCAACATAGTTTTATTTTGTTTCATGTCAGTTATTACAAGATCTCAAGCCAAGAAAATGGAACAAAACATGACATCAAACAATACCTCAACCGTCCAAAAAAATTTGCACTTTCCATTCTTACCTCCACCCCTTTGGTCATTCCTACCATGGTTACTCAACCCATTGTTACCATCCAACATCTTTAGGAAACTCAATTGAATTCTCATGTTGAGACCAATCCTTTCCTCCTCCATCATTCTATCCCATCTAGACCATCCATACCACCTTCGCCCACTTATATTTCTGCTCATGGGCCTCCTCTCATCTCTCGTGGGTCTATGTAGTTTCAAGAGCTTTTTAACCCAATTTTTACCTCCCAACTTGTCATTTTCTTTCCTAGAGCCATGAGTGAGCTTGCTAGGGCCCAACATGAGTTTGATCCTAATCAACCATCTTCCTCCATCCCTCACAATCATCAAACTAATAAAATAGTATTCCCCATCCCTAATAATTTTCCTTGCGTTAATACTACCATCCCTTCTTCTATTCCTATTACCTTGTCTACCACCATCACTTCTCTACCTATTCAATCATCTCAAGAATCGCACTTTCTTCCTCCCATATCCGAACAACATCAAACAACCTTACCCCTCATCTATACTTCACATATCCATGCTAATTTAATCACCTCCCAACCTCAACCATCTGCATCAATGTAAACTCATCAACCACCTCTTCAAGATGCTTGTCAATACATAATTCCCACTCTACCAACTCAAGTCTCACAACCACCAACCAATTACATCCCTAAAAAAACCCCTATCAAATCAATCAAGCATTCCTATTTCAAAACAACCAACCCAATCAAACCAATCTTACCATATCCCCATATCTCAACATCAAGATTTATCCCAACCCATTCAATCACAACCACTTAATTATATTCACCTTTATCAACCACCTCCACCAACACCAACACATCCCCAAACTTACCAAACATATCAACAACCTAACCCCTCCACATCATATGCATCTCAAACTCATCCATCAACATCTCAACCATCTAATGATTCCTTACAAACATTATTAAATAGAATGGCCAATCTTGAAGCTACAAATTTTGGATCTACAACCATCTTTTCATATGAAAAAATCTGCAATGAACCCATCAACCCATCCGTCCCCGTGAAACCATATCCTCCTCATTGGGAATTGCCAAAATTCTCCAAGTTCAATAGCAAGGAGGATCCACAACAACATCTACGAGCCTTTAGACATGCATGTTATCTTATTACCCATGATCAAGATCTCATGCTTCGCACATTCCCATGTCATTGGTTGGTCCCACATTGGATTGGTATAACAATATCCACAATAATCACTATTCACATTCATTTGGCACAATTATTTCGTAACACTTCTTGATTAACATTGCGCATAAGATTACCATCACCGACCTCTATGCCATTTCGATTATGAAAATGAATATATCGCATATTTTGTCACATGATGGCACAACATCATTAATCAATTATCATTTCCACTTCCACAGAATAAGCTTATTGAACAATTTCCACATTCTTATATGAAGCACATCTCTTCAACTCTCCAAATTCAATATTTTCAAACCTTTGAAGAGGCATTCAATATGGCTTGCAAACTTGAACTCCATGCCCTTGAGCAAGGCCACCTTAAACTTAGATCAAACAAGCCCAAAACCAAGTTCACCAAATCCTCCACACATAATGATAAGTCCAAAAGTACCACCAACACCATTGTGGTTAAATCCTCATCTTCTTCACATATCAAGCCTCCACAAAGAGATCCTAGACCAACCCCCAACTACACCTCTCGGGAATCTTATAGTTTAGTATTTGAAAAATTGATGGTGGTCAATCTCATTAAACTTCCCCCAATCCAACCATATGATGAAATGCGTCCTAAACCAACATGGTACTGTAAAGAACATTATTACAAATATCACCAATCATGTGGTCATGACATTGAGAGGTGTCACACATTTAAGGATCTTATTCAAAATCTTATAGACTATGGTGATCTCAAGTAGACAATCCTAATGCACCACCCAATCAACCCTTAGACATTTTTAAACAACCAATTCCTAATCATTCACCCAGCAATTAGACTCAACCTGCCACATTACAGGCACCTAATGCCCATATCATTAACAACATAGATCAAACATCATCATCTACAACCATCATTTCGCACCTATTACATTCATCCCCATTTCATATTCTCTCCCTACAAGTACAACTTTTACTATGACCACAACCACAACACCCCCTTTAGACTTAACCATACCTATTCCTCCATTTACATATCCTCTTTCACCTATAACAACTTCAACCAAAACCTCCAAGTATACACCTATTCCCATTCTCAACACAACTTCATCCACATCATCAACTGAAATTACACCTACATCTACACCACCTCTTGAATCATCCACTATCCAAACCCCCATAATCAATGCACCTACAACTAACACTTCCACCACATCTAAAACTCTAATCACATTGACACCAAAAATCCTAAACCTAAGCCATCTTCCACATCCTTATATATTGTTAAGTGCATCATGCAAAACCACTCCCACCTTCAATATTACAAACCTTACTACCAAGTCCTACCATCACAGATTCTCTAGCTAAATATGTCACTATTTCTACCAAGGCTAAACCCTCACAATCAAAAATTAAAAACCTTGGTATGCCCATCCAAAAATCTCTTACACATCCGCATAAAAGGCTAGACATTCCTTCTCCCAAGACGACTCCTCCTAAGAAACTTAGTGCCACATCACCATCTTTGGGATGTCTCCTTCCCTTTTAGGGCCTGACCCCTTCTTCTAAACTCCCCATTACCAAAAAGTCAATACAACCCAATTCTTAAGCAAAATAAAGCACCCCTTTCAAACAGTCCACATTATCGCCATTAAAATGGAATCCAAATCCTTCAAATTTTCACCGATCAAAAGCAAGACTAAAATACAACCATCTCCTTCTTTTCTAAGCCCAAAATAAAATAAAAAGGCTCCCTTAAAACCACCTCAAACCAAATCATCCAAACCTTCATCTATTATTCATGAAACCACTTCATCTTCCTTCCCATAGGATATTACACATCAATGTTTCATCAATTACTTCAAGTTTCGCAATCACTCTTCCATATATCAAACCATTTGATCCAAATTCCCCAAGACCTTCATGGTTTGATTCCAACCTCATTTTTGCATACCATCGTACACCAGGACATGACACGAAACATTGTAAGGCTCTTTAAACAATCATTCATAACCTTATCGATGATGATGACCTTCTTGTTCATGACGAACAAACTCTTCCACCAACCTGGATCAACTCCTTCATCTACTAAGACGTCCAAATCCCCTCATTCATCCAAGACTTATGTCTCCATCCCACCTCCAACCTCAACTTTTCCCAAATAAGGCCCTCCACTCTATATTGATGTTGTTCGGTCACAACTCGTTCCCATCCCCATGAATTCACTTAATCCAAATCTAAAGTCACTATTTTCGCTCCCTCTAGTGAGCCCACTCCATCACCTTCCTCATCAAAACCTAAGGTATCTATCTTAGCTATTCCTAGTCTTGATACTATTAAATAGAGTGTTATGAAACAACTTCACCAGTCCCCAGTTAAGATGTCACTTTATGAACTCATCCAAAACTCCTAGACCATAAACAAGCCCTCATCGAAGCTCTTAAGTGCATCCCCACTCCTAATGATGAGGCTCATCCCTTTGCATCTCTTATTGGGTCCTTATCCTCTTTGGCCTTCATATCTTTTGAGCATATTGAGATCCCGAGACATTACATCATAGGAGCATGACCTTCCCTCTTCATCATGATCTCATATCAATGACACCTTCATTTTTCATTCTATGATCGATAATGGATCTAGCATCAACATCATCTCATCCCACATGTTTGATCAACTTGAAGTTCTCTAAGTCCATCGTCACCCAATCACCCATGATCCTTCACATATTTAATGACGTCATTTTTACGCCTTAGGCATGGTCATTCTTCCTATCCACGTTGGTAAAAATTCCTTCATGAAATTTTCTATATTTTAGAAGGGGAATTTGAATACAATGTCCTACTAGGGTGACCATGGATCCATGCCATGCATTTTTTTCCTTCCACCCTCCATTGATGCATCAAATATGAACATGAGGGGAAAATTATAACTCTCCCTTCGACACTCCACCACTCAAAGAATGTAACATGACCTATCAACCCAACAACGTCCTCATTCCTAAATAGGACCCTTCTGAAGCATCCACTAGCTCATTCATCT
Source organism: Taxus wallichiana var. yunnanensis (assembly GCA_018340775.1). Lineage (NCBI taxonomy): Eukaryota > Viridiplantae > Streptophyta > Pinopsida > Cupressales > Taxaceae > Taxus > Taxus wallichiana. The sequence continues at coordinate 943,052,766 of CM031235.1, read as the reverse complement.
CTGTGTCCAAGCTCCCTAATGATAACTCCTTAGAAAAAGTGATGGATCACCTTTCATTGGGGGAGTATCGCATTCTCACACTTAATGCCCTTCCCACACCTCAAAGACTTGGTAGACCCAATAAAGCTCCCATGTATCAACCTAATGTCGGGGATATCATTTCTTTTGGTCCACCTCATCTTCGCACCAACCTCATCTATGGTGGCATTGATCACTCTTTTGCACATAGTTATGTTCCACCACATACAAAACTCTACACCAATGGATTTTACTGTCTTTATAATAAGTCTTTCACGTACACGTATCTTTATCATCACTGCGTCTGGAAAGGATTTGGAATGGGGTGTTATAAACAAGGCATGCATGACCTTGTCATTGATCAATCTCGTAAACCCCATGAAAAATTGGACTTGGATTCAAAGAACAATCTGTAGACCCCCTTCCACCATCTATGATGCTCATGGACATTGACCCTCCATCTTCTCCATCCCATGAGGTTATGGATACGGATGACATCGTTTCCATTTCCTCCACATTTTTTTAGTCTCCACCATCACCTTGGGACCGGTCACTTATCAGTGTGAAAATCAGACTAGGTCCCTCCCTCTTCAACATCTGAAAATGATAGAGGAAGACTCCCCTACCATTGACATTCTCCAATGCACCTAGCGATGAAATCATCCTTTCCCACATGGGGGAAGAAGATTCCTATCTTCATAAGTCCTTATTGTTAAACATAGGGACTCCTAAGGACCCTTTAATTCTCAAAGTGGATCAATCCCTTGATCCACACAAGCTTGAATCCTTCACCACCTTTCTTTCTCACCATATTTAATACTTTACATGGTCATACTCCAATACGTCGGGTATCTATTCATATATCATTTTCCATAATATTGTCACCTTTCCCAACACTAAACTAATTAATCAAAATCTTCGCCGCATGCATCCTCAATTTTTCGTCCTTGTCAAAGAGGATTTGTAACGCCTCCTTTCTGTTAACTTCATCATCCCCATTGACTATCCCCAATGGGTTTCTAACATTGTACCCATTACTAAAACCTTAGGAAATTTTTCATCTGTACTAACTTTAAAGATTTAAATCTCGCATGTCCTAAAGGCGAATTTCCCCTTCCCAACATTTATCAGCTTTTACATCTTACCACATGCCATGAGATGTTATCTCTTATGGATGGTTTCTCTAGATATAATTAGATCCTTATCGCACCAGAAGACCAACATAAGACCTCTTTCATCACTCCTTGGGGACCTTTTGTTATCATGTCATGCCCTTTGGGTTGAAAAATGTGGGAGCCACCTATCAGTGAGCCATGACCTACATCTTTCATGATCTCATTCATAAGAATGTAGAGGACTCTATTGATGACCTCCTCGATAAATCTAAGCATCGACACGACCATGTTGCCATCTTCTAAATAATTTTAAAGCACCTTATTCACGTCTTTCTCCATCTTAATCCATCCAAGTACGTGTTTGGAGTACTTACTTTGGTAAACTCATTGGATTCATTATTTCTATCGGGGAATTAAAGTTGACCCCCAAAAATCAAGGCTATCCTCAAGATTCCCCCTCCTAACTTGAAGCAACTTTGCAGTCTTCAAGGTTGCCCTCAATATATTTGTCATTTCATTTTGTAGCTCTCTAAATGTTGCTATCCTTTTTATCACCTTCTTCGTAAATATTTCAACTTTAGATGGGATGAAAACTACCAAAAATCATTTGATGATCTCAAGAAGTATTTCTTATCTCTGTCTATGCTTCCTCCACGTGAGGGGGAGCCCTTCTATCTCTATGCCTCTACCTCTAGTCATTCCATAGGAGCTATATTGGTGCATCATGATGAGAAAGGCAGAGATCAAGTGGTTTATTACATCAGTCATACCCTTCATGATTATGAGACTCGCTACACTAAAGCTAAAAAGTTGTGTTGCAATATTTTCTTCACCACTTCCAAACTTCGTCACTATCTTCTCAATCATAAAACTTATGTTGTCACTAGCTTCCACCTCCTCAAGACCATGCATTCTAAACCTTACCATAGCGATCGTATCATTGATGGCTCATCTTTGATGACCAAATTTGACCTAGAGCTCATCTCTCGAAATTGATCAAGGGAAAAGTTATCACAAATCAATTAGCTAACACCCCTCTTTCTAATAATTTCCTTCCTCATGAACATTTTTAAGACAAATCCATTAACAACTTCCAACATGAGTTTTCTCCTCTCAAGATGATTCTCTCCTTTGATGAATCTAAGTTTCAGCAAGGGGGAAGAGCTGACGTCATTATCATTCCTCCTTGGGAGACTCATATCCCCATCGCTAACAATCTTAACTTTGAGTGCACAAATAATATGGATAAGAATGAAGCCCTCATCTTAGGTCTTGAAATTGTCGTCTTTCCTAGCATTGAAATCCTTGACATCTATGAGGATTCTTAACTTATCATCAATAAATTCAAAGGTGTTTATCAATGTAAAAATGACATCCTTCAAAATTATAAGAACATCATTGACTTCCTCCTTGAGGCATTTGATTTCTACACCATTCAAATTGTTCCTTATTCATCTAATCATTTCGTAGACACTATGGCATCTCTCACATCTCTCATCCCTTAGAAAACTAAAGAATCTAAACTTTATGTTGTTGTTTGGTGTCAAGATCAACCATCTCACATTCATGAGCTCCCTGGTATCAACCATGTTGATACTAACCCTCATGATCTTTGGTATTCTCAAATCTTCAACTATCTATCTCAATCCATTATCCCCTCCGACTTATCTAAAAATGGTAGGAGATCCTTTCTTCAATGTGCTAACCACTATGTCATCCTTAGTGGCATCCTTTATAAGTGTGGCTTCAATGGAATTTTACTTCATTGCCTTAAATCTCATGAATCTACTCGAGCTATCCAAGAAGTCCATGATGGTATCTGTGGTGGCCATTTTAGCAGTTTGGTCATCACCAAATGCATCCTTCACATGGGTTATTATTATCCCTCTCTTAATCAAGATTTTTGTGATTACATTAAGAAGTGTGTAAAATGCTAACAACATTCTAATCTCATTCACATTCCTAGTCAGGCCTTATAGTTGGCTTAGGACCTCTGGTCTTTCTCACAATGGGGACTTGACCTCATTGGCCTCATTAATCTACATTCTTCCCAACACCATCATTTCATCATCACTGCTACTAAGTACTTCACCAAATGGTGGAAGCAATTCCACTCGCATCAACCAAAGCAAATCAAATTGTTAATTTTTTCTATCAACACATCATTTGTTGCTTCAACGTTCCTCACAAAATCATTACGAGGTAATAGAAATTCCTTCAAAAACAAATACCTCAAGAATATTTGTGACTCATTTAATATCAAGCTTATCTTCTCTTCTCCATATATGGGTGCTACTCATTTCTCTCTTGTCTACATCACCTAGGTCGTTCTTCCTCTTGAAGTCCAAATTCCATCCTTGCGTGTTTCTCTTTGTGACTTCATCTCATGAAGATTATCATCAAGAGCATCTAACATAACTTGAGTTGTTAGATGAATGTCACCTTCTCACTCTTGAACATAATCATGTCTATCAAGAGTGCATCAAATGTGCTTACAAAAAACATCTCAAATAATCCCATTTTAATATAGGTGACCTCCTCCTAAAAGGAAATCAAAACGTCACTACTCTAGAAAGGACCCAACGTGGAAAGTTTTATCCGAACTAGATTAGACCTTACATTATCACGCATAAGTATGGGTTTGGGGCCCTATCTATTGGCTTCCTTGATGGTAAAACGGAGAGTAACCTCTTAATTTATTGCACTTGCAGCCATTCTACTATTAGCATACCTACTCTTGTAAACTTAGTCATCCATCCATTATTAGTTATTTCCATCTTTTATTGTAATGATCTAGAATTTTTTGTTTACCGTCACTTTCTTATATATGACCTTGAATATGGGAACCATGGCTCGCTTATAGCATATTCCTTATGGGCAAGTATAACATCCATTCACTAAAAATAAGTGTCCACGACATATTCATTTTTTAATCTATAAGCCACATCATTATCATATCCATCTTAATATTCTAACTATTCCAAACATCAAATCCATAATAATCACATCATAATTAAATCATTACATACTCACATCTATATCTCAACCATATATATGCGACTAATCAAATATAATCCATTGCATCATCAATGAAAACCATCACATTTTTACCATTAAATCTAAAACATCATAAATAAAAACCAAATATATGTAAACACATCAAGCATCATAACCACAATCACCATATATGTGTGTGTGTGTGTGTTTATATATATATATATATATATATATATATATTGTCAATCCAAAACACATCAATACATCATATGTCACAAGGCGTTAACGGTCTTGTATAGATCCGAATACATCACCAACAAGTAAAATCTACATTAGACAATCTCAAGTACTTCCTCGTAGGAAGGTGCATTATCAATCCGTGGACTCCATTGTGACCCTCATCTCATGGTGGTTGTGTCATACTCATTATGCTCCCGGATGGAGCTAACATGCTAGATACTCTGTGTATCTTTGCATCTAAGGTAGCTTATGAGTCACAATATTCACATAGTACCTTTCCTCTACCGTTAGTGCCACATATAAACTCAAGGGGCACTATCCTTGAGGCCCCATCTTTCCTTTTACTCCTTGTGATGTAGCTAACACAACACTACGACTCTATATCTAAACTTTATCTTTTAAGTACAAGGTCTCTCAAGCCTGCAAAATCAATGAAACATGCAACCATTAGAGTCTTCATCATCTAAGTCTCATCAAAAAACAAAATCAATTAAAAATATTCCTCTCATTCCTATTCGACGCCGACCCAAGTCATATAGATGCATCTAGATTAGGGTTGACATATTTTTAGGCCCATTTGACGATGACCATGTCCAATCGCCGCCGACCACCCCTTGCACCAAACTAAAAATTTGAAAAAATGTAAAAAAAAACACACAAAAAATGCTTTAAAACAAGTTATGTTTTAGGCACTTACCATCTTGTGGGTCCTCTGGCACTTCCTCACAGCTCCTACGGTCTCCATTTCTCTCCAAGTCTCACTCTCTCTTTATATCCCAGAGCTCTCAATTATCAACTCGTCGCATGTAAATGAGCTCAATTAGCCAAACCTTGGGCTTATATAACCCACCAACTATAGTCATTTCCAACCCCATTTAGAATCCATTTTGGAGATCTTGTGTTCATTTTGGGAGGTTTGGATTTATCTTGTCATTACATGCTTAGATCTATCATCATAAATCTTTTTAGCCACCCTCATTGTGTTTGCATGTTCGTAGTCATCCCGGTGCTTATTCATTACATTTTGTCACCTTCCATCTTCATTTGCAGGCCATCATTTTTCCCATTTCACTGTCTAAGTCTATATCATCCTCGATCGTTGTCGAACCTACCCGATCATCGTCAACCCAACCCATTTTCATATAATTTACCATTTGTTTTCCTAATTTTCTTGCATCCTTTCTATTTCCTCTTATTCTAGACTTTCTACGGGTTTTGTTGATCATCGTTGCATTATCAACTTGAGATCCAGCTATAGGAGGAATTACGAGGTTATTTTTCTACATTTTCTTCTCATCCAGCGTTGGTCGTCGTCATTGGCCTTATGTAGTCTTGGGTCACCATTGACCCCTATCAAGTTTGATTTATTTTTTCATATTTAGATCAAATCCATGTTTATCATCTTAGATCCATCTTTCATTTTTTGTTTTCCTTCAATTCTGCATAGAGGCTACATCCAATTTCTCAATATCCACTTTTTATTTCATCTTATTTACAAGAGGGTTAACATCCATTCTAGAAAGCTCACACTTCTCTTAACCATATTTTTCAAGCAACCCTCCATCCTATCTACTAATCCATTTTTCTTCTTAGTCTTCTTTGTTGTGCAGGTCACTTAGCTCATAGTGAAGAGGGGTTCTTATTGTGCCTGTATCCATCCATCTCGTCCTAAGGTACCATAAACCCTTCATATTTTGAGTTGTTTGTTTCCTTTTATAAATAGTTCACTAATCTGAATAGGAATGAAGAAACTTGGTCAATAATAAGAGCACCCTGAAGGCTTTCCTTGGAGGCTTTGTTAGTCAACACAATATGTGAGATCAATGAATATAGAGAGATTTTTTAATCATAATTTAAAGATGAAGGAGAAGAAGAATGTGCTTGGATCAGTTTTTGTGAATCAACACTTGACAATGAAGAATCCACATACGATTACTCATATATGGCATTCACTCGATCACAAAAGGATAAAGAAATCCCTTCTTATGTTACCCAAGCTAGGAAATTGAATCCTCAAATGGATACTCCGAGAAGAACAACAACAAAAGGAGGATCATTGAATTCCACTTCAGCAAGGTCATCGGGAAGAATCGCGAGGTCACTCCAACTAAGAATCATTTTACTTCTTAAAGTAAGTATCCTTAAACTTCTCTTGAAAAAATAGTTTCTGCAAATCCTAAGAATATCCATGTCAAATTAGCCACAACCTCTAATGTTCCTACCACTTCTTCATATTTTGACATTGTTGACCATTTCAAAATATCCAAAATCTAAATTTCTGAATTTGAGTACTTGAGAACTCATCCCAAGAAACTTGAGAAACTTGTGTAACATATCAAAGGAAGTAGCTCTATTTCTAAATATGCCACCACTAAAGAACCACCTCGTGCATCTCAATCCACTCCATCTCTGAACTTTCTTTCCTCCACACCCTCCACCTCTAGGAAGGTAGAACATTTCTACATATCCTTATTAGTCAATGGGTATAAACTAAACAATTACATCATTGACTCTAGTGCCTCAAATAACATCATGCCTACAAAAATTTATTAAATCCCTCGGCCTCTCCCTTTCCCATTCCTCTAGCTAGTGTCTCTCCATGGAAATAAAATAAGTTACCCTTCTAGGTCAGATCAAGGATGTCAAGGTAGCAATGGTAGATTTTCCCGACAAGAAAATCTCAATGATGATCCTTCTAGCAAACATACTTTCCTCTTATGGTATGTTGTTGGGCTAAAGCTTCTATCGATATGTTAGAGGAGATATGTAGCTAGATTGGTTGCATGCCACCATCTTGGTCAATGAAAAAACAAATAAATTACTTCATATCAAAAAAATGAAGTATAATGTGCAAAAACTAGATGACCCGATAGTAAATATCCCGTGTCAAAATTCTAAATCTTGCAACTTTTTCATGACCTTTGAGGATGATCTCGAGCTTCCCATATTGGTGGAGGAATATTTGAGCATCACGGATCAATAAAAGAAAATCATGATGGTTTGATGAAATCATAGTTTGAGAGTGTGTACTTCTCATGGGATGAGAGCATAAAAAAGTTTCTCCATTAGATGCTAATGATGGTGATGAGGACCTTGATTTTCAATTGTAGACACAAAATCACGTACTTGGGTACATTTCTAATTCCTAAAAGCATGCTAGCATTTACATGATTTCTAAACAAGGAAACTAGTAATTGACAACTATCTTTAGCCTCTTTTCTTTGTCTATTGTTTTCTCTTTGGTTTTACACACCCTACCCAGTCGAAACTTACCTTACTTATCTTTTATGGCTTTAGAAACCAACGCCTGACCAGGAAGAAATTCACATGCGCTCTTGTCCCCTGGGTGCCCTTGACCCTTTTCTACCTTATTCGTTATTTTTGGGTCTCTTTTATCTTTTGGGAATCTTTTTCACTTATTGGTCGGCCTTCCAGTTTTCTATTATAAAATGCAAACAAGGGAATCATATAAATACATAGTTATGTGTTCAAAATCAAGCACCAAGCACTGAGCATTACTATCATCACCTAAGCTTGATTCCAAAGGCACTAAAGCACTTCAAAGGCATCCATATAACATCCATTCAAGGGAAAAGGGTTGCTATTTTTCGTACACTACGAGAGGAAGGGAAGTTTATTCTACTCCATCCACACATGTTATACATTTCTACATTTTAGATCTAACACACTATCATTTGTGGAACTTGGACAATGGCATCCTAGGGCATCATTTCTACACACACTCATAAGAAGTACATGGAGTTTGAGATGTAGTGAAATGCTCGGTCATAAGTTCACTCTTGGGGTGACCGTCGGGGTCAATCCAAATCCCCATTCTATATTTTCCTTTTTAGGTTTGATGTAGTTTGTGGGCTTATGTAGGTGAACTTCTCTTTTGTAGGTTACAGGTACCTTTAGAGCTTCAAGAGATAACATCGGGTGATTAACGAGGTAATAATTACGACACCCTAGCGACACAACAGAAAGAGGATCTAGATATTTTGCATAGTCACAGGTGTAAATATCTAGTCATCAGCACCAGTGCCTCTATCCTATTGTGGGTGGCCCTGTCCAACCTTTTTCATGAGCTCCATAATTTACAAAGGTCAGATATGACATTTCTCACATCATGTTTAGCACTTCTCCCTACTCAAATCACTTCTAGATTATGTGTAAAACAACTAATTCATCTTGTCTCCATACTTTTCTTCATGTTGTAATACTCTACATCTTAGTTATCTTGTGTCATTATTGTACTTTATCATTTATACATCATTTATTTTAATAGTTACTCTGCAATCAGATTTAATTAATTCAAATTAAATTAAATCGAAAACAAAGCAATCTTGAAGTGATTAACAATGTAGATCAAGAATGAGTAATGCTCAACAATGTTTTGACATGTAACTTTAATGTTTCCAATCATGTTCTTGAGGCTCGGTATGAGTTTCCACGTGATGAGTATGTTGGTGAATTTGAAAGCTTCTCTTTCGTTGGAAGAAGATGACAAGAAATGTAAAAATGGAAACATTTTTCTGCCTCTCGAATGTGAACCCATTCAAGGAGATGATGATTTCATCATGGAAATCGATTTATTGGTTCTTGGTGATCAATATTGGGAAAACAATTATGACAACATTTCAGATCTGATGTTGTGATCATTCCCTTTTCATGAGGATAGAAACATTCTTGTAGAAAAATGGAGAAATGGAGTTATTAGTGCAAATTCACAGCACCCCCAAATCGACCCTCAGATCTGCTGTAGACAAATGGTCAATTTGGTGTGAATGCACAACATGGAGTTTTCCCTAAGTGTGGGACCTTGCAAATTGGGAAAAATCTCCAAATTGAGGCTGGTTCCTACTCCTTTGTTTAGGTGTATGCATGTAATTTTGCAGAGCTTCGATTCAAAATTCCTACTCTAAAACTACCAAGGAGACAGGTGAGAGAAAACATGGAAATGGAAACAAAACTAAGCAAAAAAACAAACGGTGATACACCAAAGGAGTGCTGAACTTCTTGTTTTACAAAATAGACACAGATCATGGAGATGCAACACCAAAACATGCACAAATTACCAGAATGCAATGAAGGATCAAAAGACAATAATAAATGCATGAGAGGATTGAAAATTGATCACAGAACATACATTATCATTTCCAAGTTTGATACAATACATTGCAATAGCAAGGAGGCAAAAATGTGTTGTAGTCTTCATGGGAGGTCTAAAACTCCTTCAAATCCACCTGCTAAGGAGAAAAGAAGAGCTTGTAGAAGCAAGAACATCCAACATTACAAAATGAGCCAAATCTGGCTTTTAATCGATGAAAAAACAGAACGGAGGAGAGAGAAATGCAGGAAATCCATTTTTGCACCCACCAACCAACAACATCCATTAAAATGGCAAGGGTCACTTCACAAATCCATTTTCCAATGTATTCAACCATGCTAGAGAAAAATGGGTGCCATACTGCATTAATTTTTGGTGGTTGGATGTTTGTTATGCATTTTTTCCGTGCCCAAGACTTTTCTTCAATTTTCTCCCTCCAACTTTGCCCAAAACTCAAAATTGAAGCTTCCATGGCATAGAGGGCATTGATAGCTTTCCAATGGTACCAAATTTGATGAATTTTGACCACTGGATCGAAAGATATGACCTTTTGAAATTCTGTGGCCAAATTAGGGAAAAAATGGTGAAAAATAGGTCAAAATTGGGGTCGGCGGGGTCAAACCTTAAATTTTTCCCTTTGATTTCAAATTGGGAAAATTTCCCAAAAAAATCCACACCCCGCTGATGTGCTAATGATGTGTCATAAAAATGACACATGGCGGCCTCTGATTGGCGTGGAGGTGTGCTTTGTTTTCTTCCTTCACGGGCCCATGGCCTCAAACTTCACCTTTTGCCCTTTTTAAAAATTTGTGAAAATTCCCAAACAACTCCGTGTCCCCGCACTCCCGCATGACACGTGTCGGCTTCTATTTCGAGTGGAGTCTTGACCATTTCCCTTTCTTAGGATCCATAAGCCAATTTTTACTTTAACCTTTTTGCCCAAAAAATTTTAAGTGGCAAAATTTCTCCCTGCCCCGCGAATGCGCATTGTTCCTCCTTGGGACTTGTGGGCTAAAATTTGACTTTGAGCATTTTTTCCCAAAAAGGGCTAAGTTCCAACTTTCTCTCCACACCTCCACCGACCGACAATTTCCTTGGCAAATTTTCCAACTCCGCTATGCCGGCCCGAGACTCCCTGGAAAATTTTCCTCCTTACCTCCACGCCCGCCTAGAGGAAAATTTTCCCTCCAAACTCCATCGAGCCATAACTCAAAAAATACAAGGAGTTAGGAGGACTTCTTTACCTTTCTGGAAAGGTGGAAAAATTCTCTATCTAATGAAATCATACCCAAAAAATTTTGAGTCCTTGAAGCATGCAAAAAATTCATTTTAAGTACCAGCAAAGGAAAAGGAGGAGGAGTTAGCCAAAAATAAGCATGGGCTTATTTTGGATAACAGGAGTGTTGCTTGGTCTTAAGGCAGATTTTGTTCAAGATGGAAGCATTCTCAATAAAATTCAACCTTTCAATGCTCACTCTTCCCAAGAGAATGATGCTCTCAACATAAAAATGGAGGAAAAGCCCAAAATGGACAAAGATAAGAAGATGACAGTTTCCATGATGTATGCCCAATATTGAGATCATTCTCTTTCCAAGTGAATGATGCAATGTACATGCCACACTAGATAGGGCAACATGTTGTGAAAAATCAGGAGTCTAAGAAAGATAATTTCTTGATCCAATTAAGAAATTGAGAAAATTAAGAGGCTAGTGACAATGATGATGAGGTTTTGATACATCTATCGAGAATTAACCCATGGAGGTTATAGTCATGAATCAGATGCATAATGAAAAAAATGTCATGGTATGCAAAGGATAAGTCAATTATAATCAAGAATCATCTTCATGGAAGTGGCAAAAAATTAGCAAATGGAACGAACATAAGAATCAAGGAGAGGCTAGAAAGAAATTTTGAAAGTGACGGAGAGGCAATGAATTGGACGGTGGATCCTCAATTAAACTAGAAATATTACTAGATCTATGAATAATTTGAGGAGAGGTTTATACTTCTATGAACCCATTAATGGATTTGCAAAATAAAAGCATCTAGTGATAACCATTTACGGGTAGGCACACGGTTCAAGTAAGTGCTTCAATGAAAGTGGGTTATCCCTTGCATGTACATAGATGACTTAGGTTGTTTTCATTTTGTTTTTCTTGTTTATTTTAATGTTTCCTTGTGTTACATATTATTTTCTTGTGGTACCCTTCTCGTCTTATGTGTTTGTTTCTTGTCGTGTGTGTGTGTGTGTGTTAATAAAGGAAGTTGTGTTGTATATCTTTATGGTGAATCAGCAAATCCCAATGGATAAAGCACGAATCCATGATGTGTATTGAGATTATGAAGTCCATGCTTATCATTTCCTTACGTCATTTGATCCATAACAAGTCCCCAAGATAGATTCAATTATTTTCATGTAAATGTGTAACATGAAAATTTTAAATTTTCAAGCATGACAATGGACCCAAGTGTAAAAATTTGCTCAAATCCCCTCTTGAGTCATCCTTTGGATCATCCTTCCTTCTGTTTCATGACCCCTCCATCCTTGAAAATATTCATAGTGTGATTTACATCCTTCCCAAGTGTCTAAAATGTGTTCATGAGGTCACTCAATCCATTCAGTGTAATGTTGTCAAAAGAGGAAATTTGTACTAAGCCTAGAAAGGTTATTCCCTAGCCTATCTGAGGCTGGTGTGCACCCCCTAGGGGTTGAACAAGAAGTATAAATTCGTATGAAGATGTTATGGAAGATTTTTAGAACATTTTTATGGATATTTGGGAAAATTTCAAAGGTTTGGGAGCAAGAATAGGAAAACAGGTTTTAGAGGCTTAAGGAGCTTAGAGTGGAAAAAGGTACCTAAAATTAAAAGGAGGATTTCAGGAGCTTCCGGATGAGTCAAGAGGAAAAAAATATACCTTCATAAATCTTAGATAATCCTCTATGTTATGGATTTCTCACATCTTTCACACGACCTAAGCACTTCTCTGTCGGGCCGATCTCAAAGCAGACTCACGTGGCGGTCCCGAATGTAAAATAAGTATTTTTGAATAAGGGGGATAATTAAATCTTTAAAATCGTTCAATTGATCTCAAAATTGTCTTAGGAGTAAAATTGATACAAAATTTCACCCAAAAAGTGTTAGAGTAGGTATTAACCTTAGCTCATGTTCACCTAGGTACTTTATTTACCTTTATTGTATTTATCCTCACCCACTTATGTGTGTGGATATTTTCTTTTATTTATTTAGATATTAGGGGGATATTATCTAGTTGTTAGGTATATTTTTTTCCTTGATCTATAGTATTAACTAGTTATTTCCTTGATCTATGGTATTGACTAGATCATTGTTGTCTAGTTCTCTCGTAAATCTATGGACTTAACTAGTTCTTTGATGACTAGTTATTTCCATGATTTATGGCTTGATCTACGACCTTGACCGGTTCTTAGATTGTTATTCCTTCCCTATATAAGTAATTCCCATTCTCATTGTATTTCATTGAGTTCCATAATAATATATGATATTGTTGTTTATTTTTTGCGAAGGTTTTATGTAAAGTTATTACGCGAATTGCTTTCATCTTATTGATCGTGGTGTTTGATTAGCATCTATGTTCTTGGCTTAGTACAATCTGATTATTACTCCTTTCATGGTATCAGAGCGATAGATGATGTAGACATCCATATTCTCTCTTGTTGGGGAGCTATTCGGTGAAGCCCAGTGTTAGTTTGTTAGTGTTCAAGTAGTTGATTTTGATAACTCATACAGATCTGTGGTGTCACTCTACTCATTTAGTAGTATGGGAGGGTATGGTGTTGATACTAATTTTTGGGTTTCGTGTCCTTGCCTTGTTACATGTTGATACTAATTATTCAGTTTTCATGTCCTTTCCTTGTTACCTTGGCTTTTCTTGGATCGTGACACTCCTATTTATTTAAATCTCATTTCATTGCCTTGTTTTCTTGGTTGTTCTTGGATCGTGGCACACCTATTTATATGAGTTGATCAAATTATGTTTGGTGTTTTTGCACTTTTGACATCACTCTATTCATAGTCTCCTTACATGGATATATTTTGGTGAAGCCTAGTTTTAGTTGTTTTTGAGTTCTATTATTGAACGGTGGATTTAGACCACAATGCACACTAAATTTCTTCAACATTGTGCACGAGTTTTTGAGCCGAGCTTCTAAGGATATCTTACGGTGGGATTTTTCTCTCTACTTTGTTATTGCTGGTTTTGGGTACCTTACGATGTCTATTTTTTCCAATTGTTGTATGTGGGTACCTCGTTAAGCCTTGTTGTCAGGACCCACCTTCTTTTCCACCCACCTAAGCTATGCTTACTAGGGAAGAATCAAAATTGTCTCACCTTGAGTCTTCCACCTCTCGAAGGCATTAGTTGCATCTAATCCTAAGGGCAAGGAAAAACCAAATAGTAAAACCAAATCCACACCTTCTCCATCTCAAAATGCTCCTAAACCCAAAGAAATCAACTCAAAACCAAATGAGTCTTCTAAATCCAAGAATAAGTCTAGTCGTTCATGCTCTTTTTGGGGGTAGTAATCATAAAGAACATAGGTGTTATAAGCGAATACAAGCCTTAGAGGATGCAGTCATGAAACAAAAAAAATTTATCTCCACACCACCTCCTTCTAATCAGCATGGTAAAGCACTTAATGTTTTTAGGAGATATCAATCACCACTTGTTGATAGTTGGGTTATAGATTCTCGTGCTTCTCATCACATGACTTCTTCCAAGAAGTCTTTTGTTTCTCTAGGTTTGAGTTCTACTTCCAAAATTGAGGTTGGAGATTCTTCCTTTCTTTCTTTTAAAGGAAAAGGTTATATACAAATTGATGGTGGCAACATCCAAGATGTATTATATGTTCCTAACATCACTACAAATTTACTTTCTGTGTATCAAATTTGTCATTCTGGTCAAGGAAAAATAATGAATTTTATACCACATGGAGCAGAAGTATGAACTTTGTTAGAGCTTCATTCACTAGTCTCTCGAGGTATTGTTGATCATAGTTCTATACTATATCACTTTGAGGGTTTTGATGTCACTTCTTATATAGTGAGAGGATTGGTTTCTCATGCAGATTCGAAGAGTAAGCTTTGGCATGAAAGATTTAGACATCTCAATTACTGAGATATTTGAAGGAGTTAAGCACTCATGGTATGGTAGATGGTCTTCCTAGATCTTCTTGGCTTGAGGGATTTTGTCATGGTTGTGCATTAGGAAACAACACCAAGATCATTTTCCTAATAATTTGTCTAAGAGAGCTTCTTCACCATTTGAGCTTGTGCATAGTGATTTGATGGTTTTTCCTACCCCATCTTTCAATGGAGCTAAGTATGCACTTATGTTTATTGATAATTTCTCGAGGCGTACTTGGGTTTATTTTCTCAAGTAAAAAAGTGATGTTTTTTCACACTTCAAATTCTTGAGGCTTTGGTCAAGAAAAATCTTCTAGTAGCATAAATAACCTTCATACTGATAATGGGGGAGTACTTCAGTAATGATTTTTATGAATTTTTGGCAACTCAAGGCATTATTCACCAGCATTATGTTCCTCATACTCCACAATAGAATGGATTAGCAGAAAGGAAGAATAGAACTTTAAAGGAGATGGATAACTGTATGATGCATTCTAGAGATTTACCTCCTATCTATTGGGTAGAAGAAGTTAATTGTGCTAACTACATTCATAATCACACACCACACAGAGCACTTGAGTATTTGACTCTAGAGGAATCTTGGTCCAACACTAATCTAGATGTCTCATTTTTTCGAGTCTTTAGGAGTCATGCTTAGGCCTTTGTGCCAAAGAAGAAAAGGAAATATTTGGATAAGAAGAGTAAACCCTTTATCTTTGTAAGGTATTGTGAGGACATGAGAGCTTATCGTCTTTTAGATCCTGATACACATGATGTTATTTTTTGAACACGTGTTTAGTTTGATGAGCACTTCACTCCTCATGATTCTTAATCTTCTTCCATGCCTCCTTCTTCTTCTTCATCTCATCTTGAGGATCCTTTCTTTGAGGATATTGATGAGGAGGTTATAGATTCCATTGAGGATCCTATTCCCATTGATGTTGTCACTATGCCTAAGTGGGCTTGTACTATAGTTTCTGAGGCAGCACCTTTCATAGAGGATCTTCCACCCATTAGGCATCATCACGCACATTCTACAAATTCTAGACTTTTGTGTCAGGCAGTTTCTAAGGATCCACAGTCTTTTTCAAAGGCTCATGGGATATATGAGTGGGATGATGTGATGGAAGTTGAGTATTCTTCTTTGATGAAGAATAGTACTTAGGACTTGGTATCTCTTCCTAAAGGAAGAAAGATGGTTAGGTGTACGTGGGTATACTGAACCAAATACACAGCTAATGGGTCCATTGACAAGTATAAGGCTTGTCTTGTTACAAAGGGTTTTTCACAAGTTGAAGGTATTGATTACTCTAAGATTTTTACACCCATTGTTAAGATGGATTATGTACGCCTTGTAATTGATATTACTACATCATAGGGGTGTCTCGTATACTAGATGGACGTGAAGAGTTCCTTCTTACATAAAGATCTACAAGAGGAAATATACATGGAGTAGTCACTAGATTTGTTTAGGATTCTTCTCTTATTTATAGGCTCCGAAGGTCTCTCTATGGTCTTAAACAAGTCCCTCGGGCTTGGTATGAGAAGATGGATTCTTTTCTTCTATCTACTAGTTATGTTCGTTACCACTCTAATCATACAGTGTGTCTTCAGCATGTTGGTGAGGATATTGTGATATTTTTCTTGTATGTTGATGATCTGCTTTACTTAATAGATCTTCTTCCCACATTCAGAGTATTCAAAGGGCTCTTTCTACATAGTTTGACATGATAGATCTTGGGCTATTGCATTATTTCCTTGGTTTACATATTTCTCAGATAGATTCAGGGATTCATTTGAGTCAGAAAAAGTACACCCATTATCCTCTTTGGTGCTTCGATATGGTTGATTGCAAGCCAAGTCCATCTCCTTTTTTAGTATAAAGTTACTCTTACTTCCACATGTACCACACCACTTTGTGATCCTACATTATATAGGTATTTTGTTTGGATTCTCATGTACTTAACCCATACTTGCCCTAATATTTCATTTGTAGTAGGGCTTGTATCTCGATTTTCACATTCTCCTCATAGTAGTCATTGGTAGGCTGCTAAAAGGATTTTGTGCTATTTGCACGGCACTTCCCACTTTGGCCTACACTACACTAGGGGTTCTACTCAATTGGTTGGGTATATAGATTTAGATTGGGCAGGTTCTATTGATGACAGGAGTTCCATTCAGCTATCTTTTTTTTTCTTAGTTATTCTCTAGTTGTTTGGGCATAAAAAAAGTAACAGGATATTGCACTTTCATCTTTAGAGGTAGAGTATAGGGCGAGAAGTTACACGTGAGTCAAGTAGATCTTTGGCTTTGTGATTATTGATGAGTTTGGATTCCCACAGGATTCACCGACTGTACTTTGGTGTGACAACCAAAGTGTAATTCACATTTCTTGCAACCCAGTTGAGCACCAGTGGACCAAGCATATTGAGATACACATCCACTTCATTCATCAGCACATTTAGGATGGAGTTCTTTTCTTGGAGTACATTCTAACTCAGCAGCAGGTTACGGACATCTTTACGAAGCCTTTTGCATCACCTCGCTACCTTGAGTTGCATGAAATGCTTGGGGTTTCAGAAGTTGTTCTTGGGGGTGTTCATGAGAACATCTTCCTTCTTCTTCTTCTTCTTCTTCTTTCTCTTTCCTTCTAGCAGATTCTTTTCCTTCTTTTGGTTTGATATTTTTTATGGATATATTGTACATGAGTACCTCATTAGGCCTAGTTATTTTGACTCATACTATGGACATGCCACTTCTATTTTATCCCCTAGCTTCACTTGAGGGGGAGTTAGAGTAGGTATTTACCTTAGCTCATGTTCACCTAGGTACTTTATTTACCTTTATTGTATTTATCCTCACCCACTTATGTGTGTGGATATTTCCTTTTATTTATTTAGATATTAGGGGGATATTATCTAGTTGTTAGGTATATTTATTTCCTTTATCTATGGTATTGAATAGATCCTTGATGTCTATTTCTCTCATAAATCTATGGACTTAACTAGTTCTTTGATGACTAGTTCTTTCTATGATTTATGGCTTGATCTCGACCTTGATTTGGTTCTTAGATTTGTATTCCTTGCCTATATAAGCAAGGCCCATTCTCATTATATTTCATTGAGTTCCATAATAATATATGATATTGATATTCATTGATTTGTGAAGGTTTTATGTAAATTTATTCGCGAATTGCTTTCATCTTATTGATTGTGGTGTTTGATTAGCATCTATGTTCTTGGCTTGGTATGATCTAATTATCGTTCCTTTTTAAAATACCTTCTACAACTCCAGGAAATTTGGTTTCATGGTTTCAGGAGTTAGTCAAATTTTCAATTGGAAGCCTAGCACATTTAGGTGTTCGGACTGTCCTAACTATCCCACCTAACCCAAATTTCTAGGACAATGGGGACAATGGGGATAGTAGGGACAATAAAATGCATCCTACCCCTAAATTGAATCCCATAGACCCTCATATGACTTTATTCCTCCTCGATAAAGTGTTAAGTGATTATGAATGTGATTTTGGCTAAGTTCTGGCTTTCTTACCCTTGGGCACATTTTTCTACCTCAACTGTCCCAACTTCCTAGAACATGCAAGATAGTTGGGATAGTAAAATTTTCCCCGCCCTTATCAAGTGCTCATATTTGATCCATAGGGATCCAAAATGACTCTACTTCATCAGATCAGTCAGCACAAAGAAGGAAAATAAATACACAGAGGTTCTATCGTTATAGTAAAAAAACTACCACTCGTGTAAAGTGGAATTCTGAGAACCGCCGCGCAACCGGGGTGGCGATCTTGAGACCATCGTTACGCATTGGGCGGTGGTCCGGCTCTTTCCAATAGAAAATAAAAAAACATGAAACGAATAGCCTTGGAATTTGAAAGGTTGTTTTTGTCCTAAGGACTGTCGTTCTACATTGGGCGGTGGTCTTGGATCTTTCCAGAAAAAATAAAAAAACACGAAATGAATAGCCTCAGAATTTGAAAGGTTGTTTGTGTCTCTTCTCCTCTATTACCTTTCCCATTCTCCAGTGCACATGAGAACATGAGAAAGGCTATAAATACATTTTTGTAGAAGAGAACAAGATCAATGAAGCATGAAAGCAAATGAGAAAGAAGTTCTTAGTGCTAGAATTTTGTTTTGTAGAAGGAAGGAGTGTTGAGACAAAGCAAGCAAGTAATTGGGAGGAAGTGTGAGATATTATCTGCTTCTCTTTCATACTTATTGTAATTTTTGTACTTATTATTTGAATTGGCCAATAAAAGTGGGAAGAAAGAGCAATTGCCCTTTACCGAAGTGGTTTTTCCTCCTCTAGAGGTTTCAGGGATATAAATTTTTGGCGTTTGTGAGTTTATATTCTTTCCTTTCCTACAATTGTGGATTCTAAGCATAAGAAAAATTCATTCACTAGCTATCTCTATCATTTTCTAATAGAAAGTAAAACATCAACATTTAATTTTTTATCCTGTGGATAATTCCAAAGTCGAAGAGTTTACAAATCATTTTGGTATTAGAGCTAAGAAGCATCCAAGACTGTCATATTCATTCTTGGATTTGTATGATAGTGACAAGATCTAAAGGTGAAGAGGCTTTACCTTGCGATCCAAAAATTTCTACAAGGAAGTGGAAATGGAGAATTCAAGGATATATGGAGGAAGAGAACTTGGTCCATAGAATCGTGATACTGGAGACCATGATGGATAGGATGTTTAGAAGGCAAGAAGAACTTGTAGATTTGCAAAAGATAGCTTCTATCAAGAAAAACTCCATGGACTCAGTGGTTCGAGGCTTTGTTGAAAAGTTTGGCATAGGGAGGAACCACCATGAGGAAGATTATGGGGAAGAGCATGAAGAAGAGACTTCAAATGCAAGAGAAAAGGTAAAATCCAACCATACTCCTTTTAAATTTGAGACGAAAGTTGAGATTAAAATCTTTTAAGGACAAGTAGATGCATAGTTTCTTAATAAATGATTAAAACAGTTAGAAATCTACTTTAGCATCCATAATGTCACTGAGGCACAAAGGATCACCTTTGCACATCTCAAAATGGAGGGACACACTCTGGTTTGGTGGGAAACCCATCTAACCACTTGTGAAAAGAAGAAATGTCCTATTGTAAAATCTTGGCAAGAATTTAAATAATTACTTAGAGAAAACTTCTATCCTATTGGCCACAAGGTGACCAAATGATTAAATGGCGTATTTTAGACAAGCGGTGGTTAAAGTGTGTAGGACTATATTACGGAGTTTCAGAGGTAGGCCATGTTGCTAAACATGGACTTGGAGGATGAGGATATTCTGACTAAGTACTTGGGAGGACTTCACACTCACCTTTGAAGAAAAGTCATCTCCACAAAGCCCAAAGATCTCAATGAGGCGTGTGTGTAGACATACTACATAGATGATGAAAAGAAGCAAGGAGAAGCAAAGCCAAGGGAAAAGAAGTCGACAAATCAACAAAAAAAAGAGTATGGGAAAACAAGTAACAAGGGTAAGTGGAAAGGGAAAGGTAAACAAGTTGCCACTACTTTAAATACTTGTAAATATCCCACTAATTTTTGCAAGAATTGTGATATCAATGGTCATACTGATGCTACATGTTAGAAGTTGCATCTGGAGTTACATCCGAAGAACCGAACCATGAACTCAAAGAGGTCCATTACATCTGTAAAAATATAAGGGAGATGGAAATTGAAGATGAATCTAATGTAGACAAAAGGATTGGATACAAGACCACCCACATGGACAGCCGGGAAGAGGAGATGAGTAGACTATTCCATATCAAAATCTAGATCAAGAGAAGTAAGGTAAATGCGTTGGTTCATACCGATTCAATCTAACTTGATTTCTAAAGTAGTTGTAAATAATCTTGGTCTTGAGACTTACGAGCATTCACACCCTTATCCATTGGGTTGGGTGAAGAAGGGTGTTGAAATTTAGGTAACAAAAAGATGTAAGGTCAATTTTGGGATAAATTCCCAATTAATTGATGTTTTGGAAGTTGGAGTTATTCCACTTGATGCTTTTGATGTTGTATTCGGGAGTCCTTACTTGTATATTAGGGATGTTATATTTATGATAAGGGAAAACTAGTACAGATGGTTCAAGGATGGGATCAGCTACAACATCCGGGCACACCAACGTAAGACACGGGTTACTATGGTGAGTGTTAACCAAGCAAAATGACTTATTCAAGAAAATCATAATCAGTTTTTACTTTTGTTAAAGGATAAACAAGATGGGGTAGAAGTTTCAGAGATTTCTAACCAAGGAAAGCATGATTTGGATAGTATTATTCAATATTTTCAGGAAGTATTTCAAGCTCCCAGTGGGTTACCACCAAAATGGGAAGTAGAGCATGAGATTCAGACTATTGTTAGAGTCCCCTTTACCGAACATTGGGTTATATAGGAAATCCTTTCTTGAGAGTACTGAAGTAAATAAATAAAAAAACTACTAGACCAAGGGGTGATACGTTCGAGCACCTCACCATGTGGTTCACTTATTGTGATGGTTCCAAAGAAGGATGGTTCTTGGATAATGCGCATCGACTACCATGCTTTGAAAAATATCACCATAAAGAATAGATATCCACTTCCTCGCATAGATGATCTCTTGGACCAGCTCCAGCATGCCAAATTTTTCACGAAGTTGGATCTCAAGTCAAGTTATCACCAAGTAAAAATGAAGGAGGGGGATATATGGAAGACTACCCTCAAGACAAAACAAGGTTTGTATGAATGGTTAGTACTTCCTTTTCGGGTTATGCAATGCACTGTTACATTTATAAGATTGATTAATGATGTATTGTGAGATTTCATAGATTCGTGTGTCATTGTATATCTAGATGTTATCTTGATTTTTAGTGCCACATGGAAAGAACATCTAACTCATTTATAGCAAGTCTTGCAAGTTCTCAGGGAGAAACAACTACTTTGTAATGTGAAGAAATGTGAATTTTCCAAATAGTCACTTGTCTATCTTGGGCACATGGTTGGAGGAGGAGAGCTATGAGTGAATCCAAAGAAGTTGGAAGCCATCACTAATTGGCAACCACCAACAGGAGCAAAAGAGACTAGGAGTTTTGTGGGAGCGATGACGAGTACATGCGGAAGTTCATTTCGAGGCCTCTCTGCGATTGCGGCACCTCTACACATAGTGGCCATAAAGAGTAAGGGTTTTGACTAGGGTGAGGAACAAGACAAATCCTTTGAGTTATTGAAATACAATAGTAGTCATACTCTAGTACTTTCTCTTCCTAATTTGTAGCAGCCTTTTGAAGTAGAGACGGATGTCGTTGATTATGTTATGGGCTCAAAGTGTTTCAAGGAGGTAAACTCATATGCTATCATTATGAAACTTTCACTTCAGCGGTTAAAGGATATTTATTATATGAAAAGGAAATGTATGTACTATTTTAGGAAATTAAAAATGGAAGCATTATTTGTTGGGTAAATAAACTATTGTGCACACAAACCACAAACCTCTCAAGTATTTGTAAACACAATCTAAATTATAGCAGTAAAGCACTACAAATGGATGGGTTTCCTTTAGTAGTTCCATCTAGTGATTAAATATAAAAAGGGTAGTATAAATTTGGTGGCGAGACATGTTGTCTAGGCCACCCACACAGAGAAGTTTTCTTGTGCGGCCACTATCTCTCATATCAAGCCCTTCATGAAGGAAGATTATAGGAGGCATATGCCCAGGATGAGACTTTGGGGTGACATTTCACGATTGCTTGAGTCCCAAGAGGACTGAAAGGACATGGATTGAATATTTTTATCTCAAGGACGGGCTGCTCTACCAATGGGGGAAGCTTTGTGTGCCTAAAGAAGAAAGACTTCTATTGATGAGGGAAGCACATACCTCGAAAGTAGTAGGACATTTCGGTGTTGGTAAGACCTTATCCCACTTGCAAAGGTACATGTATTAGCCCAATATGCAAGAATAAGTATCAAAATTTATACGTGGATGTAAACTTTGTTGTACCAACAAGCCTAAGACTAGGAAGGAGGGTTTGTATATGCCTTTGCCAATACCTACTCATCCGTGGGAGGACATTTCTATGGATTTTGTAGGAGGATTACCTATGTCTAAACATGGCCATGACTATCTCTATGTTGTTTTTGATAGATTCAATAATATGTGTATTCTTATGGCATGTAAAAAGAAAATAAAATCACATGAGGTAGTAGATATTTTCTTTGCTAATGTATGGATGCATTTTGGTTTTCCTAAGTCTATTGTTTCTAACATGGATTCCAAGTTCTTGGGGAATTTTTGGAATACTTTGTGGGACAAGATGGATACTGAGTTACGAGATGAGCACAACTTTCCATCCACAAACAAATGGAAAAACAGAGGTGGTGAATAGGACTTTGGTATAGTTGATCAAAGGGTATAACAACAAATACTCAAGTACTTGGGATGAGTGCTTAACCTACATTCAGCATTTCTATAACTGGGTACTACACACATCCACTATGAAGTGACCGTTTGAAGCATATTTGGGATATCTACCTACAAATCTGCTAGACATAGCAGTTGGGAAAAAAGATGAGGATGAGACACAAGACACAAAGGTGACTAGAGAAAAAAACTTCATTGAGAGGATCTAGAAAATCCATCTCAAAGTCAAAGAACAACTAGAGAAATATCAAGCCAAGTACAAAGCTAGGCACGATCAACATAGGAGGGAACATAAGCTTCATGTTGGAGATATATTTTGGCTTTACTTGAGAAAGGAGAGACTACAAGTTCAAGCACAAAAGCTCAAGCCACTACAATAAGGGCCCTTCATCATATTGGAGCAAGTTAGAGAAAATGCCTTTCGACTTGATTTACCATCATTTATGAGGATGTACTCTATAGTAAACCTGTGAGAACTTACACCTAGATGAGCCATCCATGTTAGATGAAGATGAAGGGCTACAATTACTACCTTCCACCGAGGATGTAGTGATGCAACGGGAGGTTAGAGAGACTAGGAGAGGTCCACGGGAGTCTTGAAAGATTGGAATGAAAGGAAAGACATCAAGGCAGGCCCGAGTGGTACTCAAAGAAGTAAGTGAGGGAATTAGTTCCTCATCTACTCCCCCACTAATCTTTTATGGAACCAAAATCCTCCTAAGCAAGGGAGGTGTGATCTATAGGGATCCAAAATGGCTCTATTTCATCAAATCATCCAAGCATGAATAAGGAAAATAAATACATGGAGGTTCTTTCTTTATAGTAATAGGACCAATGCTCCATATCCTGAGCAGCGGCGGTTACAGGACCACCACCCAACCGGGCGATGGTCTTGAGATCACCCGTCTGTATTGGGTGGCGGTCCTAGTTCTTTCCGACAGAAAATAAAAAACATAAAATGAATAAACCTCAAAATTTGAAAGTTTTTTTGTGTCTCTTCTCCTCCATGACCTTTCCCATTCTCTAGTGCACGGGAGGACATGAGAAAGGCTATAAATACATGTTTGTAGAAGAGAACAAGATCATTGAAGCATGAAAGCAAGTGAGCAAGAAGTTCTTAGTGCTGGAATTTTGTTTTGTAGAAGAAAGGAGTGTTGAGACAGAGCAAGCAAGTAATTGGGAGGAAGTGTGAGATATTATCTACTTCTCTTTCATAATTATTGTAATTTATGTACTTATTGTTTGAATTGGCCAATAAAAGTGGGAAGAAAGAGCAATTTCCCTCCCGATGGGTTTTCCTCCTTTAGAGGTTTCAAGGATAAAACTTGTTGGTGTTTGTGAGTTTATATTCTTTCCTTTCTTGCAATTGTGGATTCTAAGCATAAGAAAAATTCGTTCACTAGCTATCTATGTCATTTTCTAATAAAAAGTAGAACAACAACATTTAATTTGTGATTCTGTGGATAATTCCAAAGTTGAAGAGTTTACAAATCAATATTCTTCATACTACCACAAAGTTCATCTCCCGGTGTTAGAAAATTTCTCTCTCATCTATTTACCACCACTTGTCACACCTTGGGAAGAGGGTTCATTTTACTATCCCGTGATAGTTGGGATAGTAAGGAAAATAAAATTCACCCCAAGCCATGAAGTGAAATCACGGTTTTGACTTGTCATGCAAAAATGTCATGAAAAACTCATTTATTAACTAACTATTTGGAATTTTCATTCATCCTCCACCACTGAAAAATATTCAATCATCTAGTAATGGTTGTCATTAATCAATATCAAAATTGAAGCAAGGATCATCTTAACTTCTCGAGGTTCGAGCGGGCGGAATCACATAAAATTTGAAGGGAATGACACTTGAAAATTATAGTTTCACATGAACTAGTTTTCATGCCAAAAAGTCCCTATTTTTATGGATATGGAGGACTTTATTTTTCATTAGCTTTCTTCCCTCTTTGAATAAATATTCAATTTCCTAAAGATCCAGTAGGCAAAATCATCCGAAATTCGGAGGGAAGGATCTTTGAAAAATCTAGTTTTGTTCAAACTAGTTTTGAGGGATGAAGTTGCTTACTTTTAGAGATATCAAGGACAGATTTTATCTCATTATGTTTCCATTTTTAATATTATAAAATAGTAATTCACTCAATATCGCAAGTTCGAGATCACCTTGAACAATCGAGAAATGGTGCGAAATGGAAGGCGTGGAAAAATTGGAAATTTTCCCAAAAGAGTAGGTCTGTAAAAGCAACCTACTAAAAATAGAAATACATCATCAACGAAAGAGAATGGAGTGTTCCGGGGAGATTTAGAAGGTCATATTTGAGAAAAATAGGTGATATGTCCTAAAATAGCAAGTCTCGGTCCTACATGTTTCTTTGGTAGGTGACACAAGTACTACCTCTGCTCCGAAACCTATTGTGGAACAACTTCCATCGAACTCAAGAGTTTGTACATCATTTGGGTATTCTTGAACAACCTTAGGAATATTCAATTCAGATCCAAAAATTTCCATATAATTCCCATGCCCGATTTCTCTATATAAGATTTGTTGTGCCTTAGGATCATCTGAGTCTTTTGGACTATGTATTTAGCTTACCTCTCCGGTAACAAATTTTTCATCTCTCCTTTGTTTGGAATCAACACATGGGACCAAAGTACATTTAAATCTCCCCTCTTACATCCTTGTAAAATTTTCTACTTAGAACCATCCCATAGGACGGAGGTATATCAATAACAAGGATGGTGGATTTAACTCATTTCTCTCGGAAAGGTAAATAAAAGCTACTTGAGCATATTTAATCCTTCCATCTAATGGCACCTCCTTGGTCTCCATTGAATAGAAATAATAAAATGTTTGGGTTAAGCTGAGACCTAGTGCATGATAATTTTTGTGGGAATTACGTTATCTCGATGCTCCAAAATAAATGACACAATTTTTTAGCTTATGCCCAGCTATTAGCAAAGTTACATATAAAGGTTCAATTTTTGGATGTGGAGGGTGCGGAAGCCATTAATTTTTGCAGAGAGGGAGATTTGGGAGTAGGAAAGAGACCTTTAGAAGAAGGGGAAGCTTGGTTAGGCTTAGCATTTACAAATTTCACAACTTAGGCAAAGGCCTTTGGGTGAGTTTAATAGAACTCAACTTCCGAAATCTGAATTTTTGTCTTCTTGATATGAACTATAATATCAAATGATCCACGAAGATGATGGGAATTATCAACTACAAATAGTAGGCATTTTAGTTTTATCAACGTTAGGAGTTGATTTTTTTTTTTGTACAAAGGTGTCGAGTTGTTTCTTTAGGCATAGAAGACAAAGAGGAAGGAGTATTAGAAGGTGCACTCTTGTGATAGAAGGAATAGGTGATCCTCTCTTAACAACAATTGGGATAAAATTCGGCGATTGTTTAGATTTTTATTTTTATCTAGTTGTACAATATCTTTCTTCTTTCTCGTTGTTTTGTGGTCATGATAGTGTAGGATTCACTATTCATTTCAGCTACTATCTCCTCATAATATTCCTCATCGAGACTCATACACAACGTAATTGATTTGAGATTCATCTCGCCTCTTCGTGGGCTTGTTCGGGATCTTCTTAAAATTCTTTGATTTATTCAGCTAGAACCTCCTCTTCTCGCTTCTTCTACCTTGCATGTTGCATTCTCTGGAACCTTCACAAGAGTAGCTTCGATGGAAATATTTGGTTGAATAGTGGGAAGATGATTCCTTGGTTGGAAATTATTTCTATGGATATCCTTGTATGGGACACTCTAAGAAAATTATTTCTTGATAGCAATCAGGTCATTAGATAAATTTTGCACCAACTAATCAGAATTTGATGGACTGAAGTGGAAGCTTTGGATTTAGGTGGCTTTTTCCTTAGTTTACCGATATGATCTTGTTTCAAATTTTGGTCTTGTTCCCAATTTGGTAGTTGTTCTCTTCTCAACTTAAAACATTCATGAAGAAACAACTTATATTTAGTGGAGTAGGTTGGGTAGTAGATGGAATCTTGTAGACCAGACTATTAAACTTATCAAAAAACTCTCTGATGGGTGTCGTGATTCCCTTCATTTAATCAACTTCTTGTTGATGTCATATGAAACCAGGGGTGTGTCTAAATCTATATGTAAAAAGAGTACTTTAACCGATCTAGCGAGTTTTTTGTAGCTATTTTTAATTTTCTAGGGATCTCTTTAGTGTCTTAAGGACTTCTTGGTAAAACCTTATTCAAATCAAACTATGAAAACTTCTTTGAAAGTAAAACGCATCGAAAGCTTTCTTTGAAAGGAAACACACCGTGCAGATTGGAAACACACTTGTTATTGGAAAATAAACACACTTGCTTCTGAAAGTAAACATACTTGCTTTTGGAAATAAACACACTCAATTTAGAATGCTTGAAAACAATTACAAGAAATATAAGAATTTATCTAAACACCTGCAGGAACAAGTATACAACAGAGTTTAACTGAAAGAACTAAAATAATACAAAATTAACAGATCTAAGCTATTTGCTGAAGAAATATAAATACCAGATAAACGAATATCCTAGTCCTTGGGGGAGTGGGCCCTTGCTCCTCCTCGAATAGGGATTTAACAACTCAAAATTCTCTCAAATCAGAATGGCTATTTTATTGATAAAACATTCAAGTATTACAAAATGTACTGGATCTGAGTACCTAGTCTATTTCTTTTCTCTGTTCTATTTTTATCTCATTCTATATCTCTCTTTTTTATTTCTGCAGGTCTACTTTTATATACATTTTACAATCACAGCTATCTCAATGATTCTGATGAAATCGAATCATGCCCAGAATAGATGTTGAGTCGGATGGTGGTTGATCAGATAGTTGTAGGATAACTCTCCCTGGATCTGTGTTCATAAATATTCTCGTCCTTCATGATTGAAAGGGTCGTAGATGTAAAATATCTAGATGTGGTTTAAAATAGATAACTCCCATTGGTTCCGAAACTTTGGAGAAGTTCCAGAACCATAGGAAATTTTTAAGAACCAAAACCTGTGAGAGTTCCGGAGCTATCCCTAGGAGTTCTAGAACTAAGTCCGAAAATTCTGGAACTAAATATTGGAGTTCCAGAACTAAATGATGACTGTGTGATGGATTTCTGGAACTAGCTTGGAAGTTCCGGAACTAAACTATGTAGGAACAGACACTATCAAAAACATACTAAACGCCACCTACTTCATTTCCTCGACTGATTAGACCTGCTTTATTAAAAAACTAAATTTAAACACACACTATGTCAGGAATTTCAGAGCTTTTAACATTAGGATCACAATCAATCAAAATACAGACAGTTACATCCTAACTCATATCAGATCAACTAAAAGTCACACAATGCAATCAAACTTAATCAAAAGGAGAGTAAGATGAGATCATATATTATACATTAATTGGACATATTTTGGCCTCATCATTTCCCCCAAACTTACTTGTTTGTAAGTCCCTTTACAAACTCATTCTTCAAAAGTGGGATCATATGTTCTGCATTCCATTTGATTGCTTAGATCAAATGGCTGAAACTAGATTTCCCAATGCTTAAGCTCAAATGTACTGTACCTAGCTCCTTCTATTTTCCTCTCCCACTTTTCAAATTCTGCAAGGTCTTGAGGTTCTCTGTTCTACCAAGGAGACATAGGGGTGAGAAGTAGAGGGGGCCTTGTTCGCATTCCCATCCATATTTTCATGTAGGTTTTATTGACTTGGGGAATTATTGTGCATAATTCTTTGGCCCTCTCTAAACTCCATATCATATTTGTAGGGGAAATTACTTCCCTTATTTTCAAAGAAACAGTAAGGAGTTCCCACCTCTTTGAGAATCCTTCATAAATATCTTCAAATTTTTCCTCCTCATAGGAGGTGAAGGCATCAATACTCTTTTGCAGAATGGCAGGGTAATGTGTCTTGAATCTCCTATCAAAGGCATGAGTTCTAAAATGTGTGAGGAAGGCAGAAGGTTTACCATAGTGAGCTCTCATACAGAGGCTGTTGAGTTGGCTTTCAATAAAATTCGATTCCCTTTCCTTCCATGCAATCTAGTTTTGCAAAATAGAGACAAATGCATTGAGTTGGCTCTCCCCTACATATAAGTTGATCATAAATCCTGTGTTTTTCTCTAGCATATAATTGCAAAGATAAAATTCACACAAGATATTTTTCTGCTCAAGGTTGGATAGAGAGTAAGCTGCCATGAATTCAGATTCATCTTGTAGTTCATGTGGAAGCCCACATGTAATTCTTGATAGCTTCCAGTGAATGAACTACTCTTCCAAAAACACACTATATGTAGGAGAAGGCCTCCTGCAGGCAAGAAATTTCTCACTCATAATACAGACCATATGAATTTTGGCAAGACATTTATATTTATTTCCTTCCTCCTTATAAAATTTTTCTTCCCATTCTTTTCTTGCCTTCATCTCTTCCTCCATCTTGGTCTTTAATTCTTCATTTGATGTTTTGGCTTCTCTGATCTCTCTCTGAAAATATCATCCCATAGTTTTTGAGTGGCAAATAGGTCAACTCAGTTTGTGCAGAGGCTGTGGACACAACACTTTGTTTTCTTGGAAGTCTGGAATTCTTCCTCTTTTTCTATCAGCTACTTCTTGGTTGCTGATAACTCCTCAGTCTTGGCTGTAAGCTGAGTTGTTAGCTCATCAATGAGTGTTTCCCTTTGTTCCAATTTAAGTTTGAGGAAGTCCAATTCCTCATCTTTTTCTCTAATAATGAGCTCTTCTCTAGATAAGAACAGAGCATGTTTAACTTGTTGTCTTTCCTCTTCCTCTGAAATTATTTGAGGAGTTGGGAATTCTTCCTCTATCAAAGGAAATTTTCCTTTTCTTATCCTAGATGCTAACTCTTCTTCTTCATGTGGCACTGCTGATGGTTCAGCCAACTCCTAAAAATATTGATCTTCAAATCTCTCTTCTCCTCTGTCCATTTCAGCTTGACTTGGCTCAGGTGGAGTCATGGCCATGCTGCCCAAAATGTCAGTAGCTTCCTCTTCCATCCTTTCCTATTCACTCTTTCCTCTGGAGTTTCCCTTGACCTCTTATGAATTTTTCTTATCTGGGGAAGTTCAACATGCCCAGTAGTGAATTTCCTTCTAGAGCTTCTTCTTACTATTCTTTCTTGTTCTTGTGTGGGTGAGCTATCACCGTCAGAGATAGATATTGGCTCTCCTGAAGCTATTGTAGAAGAAGGAATTTCCTTCATAGGTACAGAAGGCTCTGTTGTTTTTATCTTTCTCACCGACCTTTTTGGTATGTTTTCTCTTTCCATTTCCCTCTGTCCTTCTATAGGGGCATCAATTTCTAAATTAGCTGAAGGAGAGAATGGGGTTGGAATTGTCCTTCTGATAATATTAGGGTTTTTCTTGAACTTGCCAAGAAACTTGTCCCAAATTTCTTCTCCATTCTTTTTTTGACAGAAATGGTGTTGGCATATCAAATGAATTAGACCATGATGCCTAATTATCCCAACACCCCAGAATACCTCTGAGCCATGGTCTAAATGGAATCAAAAAGAAACCCTGGGAGGTTTATTATGTATTCAGGTTTGGTGGCTCCATACTTCATATATATGAGCATTTTTAAGACTTCTTTTCCCACAGACCCAAACTGATTGTCACAGGTTAAATATTTTACTATCCAAAATGCTACCCTGTCAAAGGGTTTGGGAAAATTGGCCCTTCTAACCCCTTTTATGATTTTCTTTGTATTATAGATGTACTGGGGTTCAGTTTCTTCTTCTTGCAAAGTAAGACTTCAACCAGTTCTTTCAAAGTCCCCTTGGCAGGTTGTGGGACATGAACAATGGGCACTCTAGACACATTACTTACAAGTATTTACAGAAAAAGGAATAAAGACATTTCTCACCTTTGTTCTAGACTGTTTCTAGGTTTATGACGAATTCTCTTACCAATTCGTCATTATGCCTTGAAAATTTCTTCAGGAATTCAAGCCATCCTACATGCTCAAAGATGGATGCTACTTCTTCATCTGCGAGCAATTGGGAATCATCCTCTGGTTCTGATTTCTTCTTAATCCCCATATCGGCTTGAGTTCTGTCTCTTTTGATTTTGTGTGAATTGGTTGTAGGCCTTCTTCTTAGCTACGGAACTAATGACTTGGCTGGAACCTCTATTTTTAGCTGCGGAACCTTAGTTCTTAGCTGGAACTTCTGAATTCTCTGTTCTTTGTTGTGGAATACAAACTCAATTCACTGCTCCTTCCTCAAAATATTTCTGTAATCTTTATTTCACTTGATGTTTGCAATAATGATTACTAATGATAACCATGCCACCACTTATTCCATCCAAATCAATTTCATGATTACACACTTGTAATCATAATGTATAAATAGATGACTCATCATACCTACTTTTAAATTAAGTCACATCACACATGCAAACATTTAATCAACCCTAAATAAGTTAAAAGACATAATTATCGTCCTTGATGATGTAATCCTTTTGCTATGATGACTCATCATTCCTATAAGTGGAACAAAACATGATTAGATAAGACAACTAGAATTCAAAAGAATTCCTTTATTTGAACTAGCCAAAAAGAGGTCAACCGCCATTTGCTGGTTTTCAATTGACCTTGAGAGAATTTTATTTTATTTTTTTTGGGGAAGAAAATGTCATTTGCTGGTTTTCATCTTCTTCCCTTTATTTTGGATCTATCATCTGATTATTTGATCATTTTGGAAGAACTGAGTTCTTCCATATGATCAAATTCTTTGTCTGCTTCAATATTCCTCAAAAATTCATTCTTAGTGGGAGGCTTCCTATAGAGAATCGGCCTATGTCCATTAACCAAGTGTGTTCTGCTGCTGCCATCAATGGGAAGTAACTGAATAGAACCATTGTCAAAAATCTACTCAATCGATAGGGTCCTAGCCATCTGGTTCTCAATTTTCCCTTGAATTGTTGGTACTTAGAATCAAACAATAATGTCTACTCTCTTACTTTGAATTACCTTTTTCTTGATATGTATGTCATTTCATTTCTTCCTTTGCTCTTGAATCATCTCTATCATTGAAGTGCTTCCAATATTAATTCATCTAACTCGTTGAGTTGAAGGATTCTTTCTTTTTAAGCTGCATTCAATTTAATTCCCACCTTCACCGTTGTCCTCAATGTCTAAAGTTCAAATTCTATAGAAACAAGGGCTTTTTCCCATAGACTAATTCATCTGGTGAAAACCCCTGTTGTAGTTTTCCAAGTTGTATTATAAGCCCGAAAACTTTTGGTAGTCTCTTTGATCTTTTCTCCCACTTCAACCATTTTGGTAAGGATGTTCTCTAATTCTTTGTTTGTTACTTCAGCTTATCCATTTTACTGTGGATGGTAAGGAGATGACTTTCTATGATTGATTTGGTAATACCTTGTGAAAGCTTGGATCATATTAGACATGAATTGTGGTCCCTGATCTGAAACTATGCTCCTTGGTGCTCCAAACTTGATCATAATTATGTTCCAAAGGAAATCAACAACTACTTCTTCACTGGCATTTGTCAATTCCTGCACTTCTGCCCATTTTGTCACATAGTCAGTACATACAAGAATATATTCCTTCCCTTGTGAAGGAGGATTAAAGGGACCAACAAAATCCAATCCCCATATCTCAAATGGTTTAACCACAACTTGAGGCTGAAGAGGCATTTCATTGGTGAAAGTTGGTTGTCTCATCCTTTGACAAGGATCACACCTCTTAATATATCTTTTCACATCCTTGTATAGAGATGGCTAATAATAACCAGTGCCAAGTATCTTATGAGTTGTTCTTTTTACTCAATAGTGTCCTCCACTTGGTTCATCATGACATGCTTAGAGGATGTCAAAGATTTCATCCTCTCTTACACACCTGCACAAGACAAAATCAGGACCACACTTAAATAGCATTCCATTTAACCATTTGAATTGTTCATTGGTTTTAATTAACTTCTTTATTTGTTTCTTAGTGAAAAAGGAGGGAACTTCCCTGTTGTAATATAATTTTCCATATCAGCAAACCATGGTGTACTTGCTGAGATTGCAAATAGTTGTTCATTTGGAAATTTATCCTCGTGGATCTTTCTCCTGTGGTGGTTAGTCTTGACAAAAATCAGGTACCACATTAGATTTACTGAATTGTCCACAATGGTAATATCAAATTCTTGCAAAAGTAATAACCATCTAATGACTCTTCCTCCAACCACTGGTTTGTTCATTAAATACTTAATTTTTGAATGATCTGTGTGTACAAATATCTTGTACCCTGTAATAGAATGTCTAAATTTATTGATTGCATAAATTATAGCAAGAAATTCCTTTTCAGTGGTGGTGTAATTATTTTCAATGGGAGTAAGATTCTTACTAAGATAGTAAATGGAATACATCTTTCCTTCTTCATCTTTTTGTCCCAATACTGCACCAATGGAATAATTTGAGGCATCTGTTTGGATATGAAATGGATTTTCCCAATTAGGACCTCTCAATATTTGGGCACTGATTAATTTGTCTTTAATTTCTTCAAAAGCATTCTAGCACTTTTCATCCCAAATAAATTCACAGTCCTTAGTTAGAAAATTGAACATGGGGGCAACAATTTTATTGAAATATTTTATAAAGCATCTATAGTACCCAACATGTCCTAGAAATGATTTGATAGCTATGGGGGTCTGAGGGATAGGTAAATCTGAAATGATCCTAATTTTGTTTTGATCCACCTGAATCCCTTTTTTTGAAATATGGTGTCCTAATACAATTCCCTCATCCACCATCATCAAAGATTTTTCATCACTAAGAGACGGAGTTCTGTTGTTCACATCTTATTAAAACTCTATCTAGATTTCTCAAGGCATCTTCAAATGTATCTCCATGTACAGTGAAGTCATCCATATATACTTCAACACAATCATTTGTTAGATCAACAAAGATTGCAAGTACAGCTCTCTGGAAAGTTGTAGGAGCATTGTATAAACCAAATGGTAACACTCTATAGGAAAAGGTTCCCCATGGACATGTAAATGTAGTTTTTTCCTGATCCTCAGCAACAAATCTGATCTAATTGTACCCACTAAAGCCATCCAAGAAAGAAAAGTATTGTTTACCTGAAAGGTTATCTAGGACTTGATCTATGAATGGTAAGGGAAAATAATCTCTCATTGTGGCTTTGTTTAGTTCCCTATAGTCAACACATATTCTCCATTTTTCATTCTTTTTGGAAACAATTACGGGAGGAGATACCCTTGGATATCGAGACGGGGTAGATGAAACCTACTTGTAATAGTTTTTCAATTTCTTGTTTGACTATATCCCTTAAAGCTGGGTTAATCCTTCTTTGAGGCTGCCTAACTGGTTTAATGTTTTCAATATAGATGTGATGAGTGAATATACTTGGATGAATCCCCTTCATATCTTTGTAATCCCAAGCAAAATATTTGGTATGATTTTTTAGAACATCAAAAAAATTCGGTTCTTCATCCTCCTTCAACCAGCTATTAATGTTTAAAGTTTTACCTGGTTGAATTTCAACATGCTTGGTTCCAATATGTGATGAACTGATTTATGGAAATGGTTTCATTAAAGTATTTAATGGACAAGCATGTGGTAACAGCATATGGTATGTAGCAACATCTCCAAAATTTTCTTGAGACAAAATACTGGAAAAAGGACAGTAATGAGAATTATGATACTTATCTCTTTGCAGGCCAAATTCCTCATCACTGCTACTTTCCATAAATTCTTCACCACTTCCTGATGTACTTGAAATTGAAGCTACTGATTCATCCTCTCCCCACGAGAAATCTCATTCCTCCGAGTGAAATCATTTTCAATCAAAGAGAATTGTTGTTGTCGTGGTTCCGAATCAAATGTGGTGGTTCCGGAACTATAGCCGTAGGTTCCGAAACTAAGTTCGCGGGTTCCGGAACTAAGTTTGCGAGTTCCATAACTAAGTTCACGGGTTTCGGAACTAAGTTTTTACGGGTCTCGAAACTATTTCTGATTACACCAAAGACAACAGGTTCTCATCCAATGGTGGATTAATCATTTCTTCTACTTCTCTTACATGATCCTGCAATGTGATCATAGCCAAAGAAGACAAATTTTGCTTATTAGTTTCAGGAGAATCAACCCACAATTGTTCATGATTGTCAGTAAAAGGTTATGCAGTAGGATATAAGAAAATTTGTTTAGAGTTCTTACCATTTGAGATTGTCATATCACCTGACTTGTAATCTATCAAAGTAGCAATTGTAGCTAACCATGGTCTACCCAAAATAATGGGATAACCCAATGTTTTACCTTTTGGCTGCAATATAAGGAATTCAACTAGATATTCCCATAACTCTACCATAACCGCCACATCTTCAATAATTCCTTCTGGTTTTTCTGGTGATCGATCCGCCATCTGCAATATGGTATTAGTAGGTTGTATACCTGTTAATGGTAATATTTTCAAAGTATCCATTGTTATTACATTGATAACAGCTCCTAAATCTATCAAAACATTATGTACATCCTTATTTCCTATAGAGATAGAAAAAACAAGACTTCCAAGATCTCCGTATTTGGGAATGATAGTTTTCCGCTAATAAATCAGCAAGTTTCCCATCTACTTTGATAGTATTGGGATATTGTTTCTTCCTTCCAGGATTTTCCATGCATAATATTTTGATTAATTTGTTCAATTCTAGAATATCTTTAATTACTTGTAATGTTGATATTTCAATATTCAATTTCTTTAGTTCATGTACCAATTCAGACTCCTTGATTTCTATAGCTTCTTTGAATCTCTCTGGAAATGGAGTCTCGGTGAGTGTTGCTATTTGGCTCCTTTTCTTTTCTTTCTATAGCCTCTTTTGGAAAAAAGCATCAGTGGATTTCATTTTCTTCTATCATTTCAGTGATTATAAGGGGTAAAATGTTAATGATTTTCTCATATCTAGTTTGAATATCCTTACAATCCATAACATGTAAATCAACCAATTTTTTTGGTTCTATTCTATAAACAGGAGTTGTTTGTTTGTTTATGGGGTTTGTTACCATTTGTGCTTACATTTTTATTTGGACTACATTCTCAGTTTGTGAATTTTGTGCAGGGGATCCCATGATGGCTGTTGATTTTGATTTGGATATGTTCTTCCTTGGGAATAATTATTAGGGTTCCATCTAGGTTGTGACCAAGCATAAGGATTTCCTTGACCAACCCATGGTTGTTGATGTCCCTGAGCATACCAAGCTTGATTTTCCCAATCTTGAGGGTTCCAAGTTGGTTGAGGTACCCAAGGTGGTTGTCCCCAATTTTTTGGTACTTGCTCTGAGCATCCCATGGCATTGTCCATGGATTAGGAACTGATCTTGGCATAAACTACCCTTGGTTAGGTTGTCTCTGAACAAAATTCAATTCTTCTGTTGTAGATGAGGCACTGGTTTGTTTAAGCTGATTTTTAATAACAAGAAGTAAAGAACAAACATCAGTATCATGTTCTTTAGATTCACAGATAAGACACATTTCTGTTTTATCCAAAGGACAATCTCTGAATGTATGCTTCTTCCTACATCTAGGACAATACATAGCCAATGGTTCAGTTTTGGAATTTGCTTTAGTTTGTAATCCATCCATAGTAGAGGTTAATTACACTAAAATGTCTATTTTAAAGTTTACTAACTCATCCATTAGTTTGTTCATATCTGGATTCAGACTTTTCACTGATTTTCCTTTTCTAGGTCCACCTCTCATTCTGGAATAGCTTCTACAAATATCTTTAATTCGATTCATTCTTATCTAATCAATGTCTCCACCTCCTATCAAGTTAAGTGCTTCTCTAGATTCTTCATCCAAACCTTTAAGAAAAATGGTTTTACTTAACTCCTCTGTAAGCACAAATCCACATCTTTTGCTAACAACGAGGAATATGTCTAAATAGTCTTCTATGTTTTCATCATTCTCCCGCTTGATTTTGAAGAATTTATCCTTCCTATTTCTCCCTCTGTAATAATCCTAGTATTTATCTAGGAAGGCAGACTCCATTTGTGCCCAAGTGCTAATAGAGTTGGATGGTAATCCCATGAACCACCTCATTGTTGCATCCTTCAAAGTGGATGGAAACAGCTTGAGTTTTTTATTATCTATTTTATAATCATAGGTCTGACATAGTACCTTGAATTCAAACAGAAATTGGTCGGGATCTTCGATGACATCCCTCGAAAGGTGGGTAAATGTGCGGGTGAGATTTTTTTTCATTGATGTGTCATCATCTCCCAATTGGATTGGATAGGTAAAGGTCCTATCAAGTTCTCTCTTAACTTCTCATGCCATTTGAAAAATGTTTTCGAATTTTCCTCCCAATCAATGTGGTAAGAGGTATGCCTTGCGAAAGGTGAAAAATCAATATTAGGAGGTTGATTTACTCAATTGAGAATCAAAACTTACCCTAAACGGATCTTGGGTAATAAGCCTTCTCCTAAAAGTTCCACTCCCTTCGGTGATTGATCTGAGAATTCCAAAAATGGAAATTTTATTTCTTGTCTAATAGGGGATGGTGGTGCCTCCAATTCTTAATCAATTGCCTTACTTTTACTAGAGGATGTTATGAATTCTTGTGAAGATGTTTTTGGAAGGAATATACCTTGTGAGTCTCTTGGTCTACTCATATATTTTGTGATATAGTAGGGAAGATTCTTCAACTACTAGATGTATTTTTTGTTGCTCTTGCTAACACTTAATTAGAAAATTCCAACAGTGTTCCCGGAAAGCAGTGCCAAAAATGATGGGTGTCATCATTCCCTTCATTTAATCAACTTCTTGTTGATGTCATATCAAACCAGGGGTGTGTCTAAAGCTATATGCAACAAGAGTACTTTAACCAATCTAGTAGTTGACTGTAGCTATTTTTATATTTTCTAGGGGATCTCTTTAATGTCTTAAGGACTTCTTGGTAAAACCTTATTCAAATCAAACTATGAAAACTTGTTGAAAGTAAAACACACTGAAAGCTTTCTGAAAGGAAACACACCATGCAGAATGGAAACACACTTGTTGTTGGAAAATAAACACACTTGCTTCTGAAAGTAAACATACTTTTTTTGGAAATAAACACACTCAATTTAGAATGCTTGAAAACAATTGCAAGAAATATAAGAATTTATCTAAACACCTACAAGAACAAGTATACAACAGAGTTTAACTGAAAGAACTAAAATAATACAAAATTAACAAATCTAAGCTATTTTCTGAAGAAATATAAATACCAAATAAATGAATATCATGGTCCTTGGGGGAGTGGGCCCTTGCTCCTCCTCGAATCAGGATTTAACAACTCAGAATTCTCTCAAATCAGAATGGCTATTTTATTGATAAAACATTCAGTATTACAAAATGTATTGGATCTGAGTACCTAGTCTATTTATTTTCTTTGTTCTATTTTTATCGCATTCTATATCTCTCTTTTTTATTTACTACAGGTCTGCTTTTATATACATTTTACAATCACAGTTGTCTCAATGATTCTGATGAAATCGAATCATGCCCAGAATAGATGCTGAGTCAGATGGTGGTTGATCAGATAGTTGTAGGATAACTCTCCCTGGATCTACGTTCAGAAATTTTCTTGTCCTTCATGATTGAAAGTGTCGTACATGTAAAATATCTGGATGTGGTTTAAAATAGATAACTCCCATCGGTTCTGGAACTTTTGAGAAGTTCCAGAACCATAGAAAATTTTAAGAACCAAAACCTGTGAGAGTTCCGGAGCTATCCTCAGGAGTTCCAAAACTAAGTCTCGAAAATTCTAGAACTAAATACTGGAGTTCGAAACTAAGTATAAAAGTTCTACAATTAAATGATGACTGTGTGATGGAGTTCCAAAACTAGCTTGGAAGTTCGGAACTAAGCTGTGTAGGAACATACACTATCAAAAACATATTGAATGCCACTTGCTTCATTTCCTTGACTGATTAGACCTTCTTTATTATAAAATTGAATTTAAACACACACTATGTCAGGAATTTCAGAGCTTTTAACATTAGGATCACAATCAATCAAAAGACAGACAGTTACATCCTAACTCATATCAAATCAACTAAAAGTCACACAATGCAATCAAACTTAATCAAAAGGAGAGTAAGATGAGATCATATATTATACAATAATCATACATATTCTAGCCTCATCACTCTCACATCAGCTCATAAGGCTTCTTCTTCATTTGAGATAGTTAGGCCAAAAGTGCATGTGAATCTTCTAATGGTTTAAACCGAGCTTAAAATTTAATTTTCATAGTATCCCAATTGGTGATACTACTAGGCGAGAATATTATAGAACTATGTGGTGGCCATTATCTTGTAAATGTTTGAAATAGTCGATGCAGACACGTCCTCGTGTTCAACTCTAAGAACCCCACATGTAATAAATAAATATGCAAGATCTTCATATGAATTTTGGAAATTTCTTCTGAATTCCCTTGGGTAGATCATGGAGAGGTTGTGCAAGGGCTAAGGGCCCAATATTCTAACCCCAAGGCACATGTGCATCCATTCTGGGAAAACAGCGATGCAGAGGAGGAGCAACATCGAGATAGAATCAAATTTTGAGTATTAATACTCAATTGTGAAGATGAACTAGGTTTTTTATGTTGGGGGTGTGCTTGTTGACCTCTATTTTCTACCCCTCTTTTATGGAGATAAATGAAAACCACATTGATGTAGTGATTGAAAAGAGGGATCATCAATACCTTGAGCCTTTTGTCCCCGAGTATATATCCTCTAAGAAAAAATTTATGAATTGTTCATGGTGAAAGATATTATGTGCGTATTACTTTACGTGCCCCTCGATGGGTGCCAAAAATGGTTGGTTACAATATTTGTTGTTCAAAAAAATTAACAGATTTTAAAGGGGACAACAGTCCCTCCTCTTTAATGGGGAGGTTCCCTTATTCAAAATTCAAAACCCTAAGTATATACAAATATACAAACTAATTAATTTCATATGAGGATATTAGTGACCATGGAATTTGAATCATTATTTCCAATACAAAAGAGAAACTAAGAAAAGGCATGGAGGAATTACAACAACATGACTAGGGTAAGAAAAGTTAGTTAGGGAAACATAGTTACAAATAACCAACTGATCAAAGATAAACAAATCCCTCTTGGTTCTCCAAGATTACCAATTGACTACAAAGGAGAGAAAGGAAGAAACGACACTTTCAAATAAAGATATT
The DNA here is from genome assembly GCA_018340775.1 of Taxus wallichiana var. yunnanensis. Lineage (NCBI taxonomy): Eukaryota > Viridiplantae > Streptophyta > Pinopsida > Cupressales > Taxaceae > Taxus > Taxus wallichiana. Next base: position 943,012,458 of record CM031235.1, on the reverse strand, counting down.
GCAGATTTTTATTCTACTTATGCATGCAAATAGAACTCAAGAACATGTGTGTTTGCATAAATGAAAAACCCATAATACGTAGAATGCAAATTGAAACAAATTTCAACACATTTCACTTCATGGATTGAACACAAAGTTTCAATTTTCGTGTATAACAAACTATCACACTAATCAGATTGAAAGAGATAGAAGTGGAAAGAACTTGTATGAGAAAGGGAGTGTCTTCTTCGTAATAATAAAAAATATGTATATTACATCCAAATGCACCAATATCCAACCCCTTTACAAGTGAGAATGAGGCCTTATATAGGCTAAGGGGAGGATGTAACTACCTTTTCTAACTAATTGTCTTTAATTAAGTGTTAAACACTTAATTAATTAATTAATTACATAGGCTAGATTTATTTTACATTTTTACTTTTAGGATAATAAAACCAACTTTAAAATAGAAAAATTATAAAGTACTATAAGGCCAAAGAGGAAGGGATAGTGGGACAGTGACGCTAGCACTTTCAATTTGAGCACTTGTATTCTGAATTTCATCATAGTAGTTGAAATTTCCATGCTCTTAGGACAATGGTGTTGGAAAGAGTAGCTAACCATCTTCCAAGAGAGTACTCCATCTCTTTGGAAATTCCACCATTTTCACAAGTCCCTTGGTTACCTCAACAATGACATTGTGAAGTTTAGATAGCTTTTCCATCTTGTCTTTATTGAGTGGGTCTTCTTTGAATAGCTCCTATTTGCTTAGTGATATGAATTTTTATTTGATTTGATTGACTAAATTCCTTTCTGCAAAATTATCCTTATAGAATTGGCAATGGAGGGCTTGTATATCAATGAAGATCTCAGCCTTAAATGATTCACCTTTTGTACCATATTGCTTAACTCGCCATTGTAGCTTCTTGTAGAACCTTAACTCTCCATTCCACGTTGTAGGTCCGGGTTCTAGATAGGTTGTTCTTTGAATCATCAAAAATATTGTGAGAAAGGAGAATCTTTTCATCAATTGAATTCATGATTCGGAGATCCTGAATGCAATTTGCCCAAATCTTGAGTTCTTTGTCAATGGTGTCAACTCTTGAATTGATCTACTCTTGGGCTAAGGAGATATTGCCATATGCCTTGTATGCTTCATCAATAAATTGCAAACCAGAGACTAGAATGCCCTCAACATAGGCCTCATAATATTTTCCAAATGTTGCATACTTATGAATTTCCACAATAGCGTTGACATCAATTCCGGCACTGGCATCAGTGGGTGGAAGTGAGGAGAGGGGAGTAGGATCAAGAGGAGTCTTGTCGATGAGAGGAAAGATTTGATAAAGCTTGAAAGAAATTGTACCTGCTCCTCAAGTTTTTCTTGAGTTTGCTTCCCTTTTCCACTCTCTCAATGACTTTGGAAACAATCTCCTTGAGATTGTGTACCTCTCCTTCTGGAGTTGATTCTCCAAGTGAAATTCTAGTGAGCTCTAAGTCTAAAATAGATATTTATTTTTCACTCTTGTCTCCTTTTGGTTTAGCAATTTCTAAAAATTGTTGTCCTTTAGAATCTAAAACTAGACAAGAAGTTGTCTTAGCTTTCTTATGAGGAGGAGGAGGAGTTGTACCAAGAAGAGAAGCCACTGCATCAAACCTTGGAACTTCAATCTGAGATTGAGCTTTCCTTTTCCTATTGTCAATCATGGGTTGGACCCATGTGAAGGAATCACTAGAAGGAGGTGGAGGAGGAGGAAATGCAAGGACATTATGAGAATTGGTAAGTTGAGAAGTCCTCTTTTGATTTGTCTTTCTTCATGTAAACCTTCATTCTTGAGTCTAAGGGTGAGGAGGAAGGAGTTTTTGTGTTAGGACATATTTCGAGAGGTGGAAGCTTCTTGAGAAGATGTCTTCATTGATTCTCTGAACTCCTTTAACTTCTTGTTATATCAATTCCTAATTCTTAAGAACCTTTGTGTTGTTCAACTTATCAAGATCATCCCTATCCTTCTTAAACAAATTGATGTTAGGAAGAGGAGTGTACTAAATAGACCTCATGTATTCTACAAAGTGTACAAATCATAATCATCATCTTCCATGCCTTCAAGAACCTTGTACAAATTGATATCCCTAATTTGTTACAATGATATTTTACCGAAGAACCTTTTGCTTGCCTCGTACTCATCAAAGACAATCTTCCCGGTAGTCTTTGGTACATGATATTAGGTCATTATTATATTCTTTGAAATAAAACCTTTACTATCAAAGGAATACCTCTTTTGGTAAGTATGAAAATAGAATTCCTAAATGATCCTCTCAACATTCTAGGCATTAAGGGAAGACCTACAAGTGTAGTTTCCTAGTGAGATAGGGAATTGGATGCCTTAGATATTTTTGTCCCTACAGATTCTATGTAGTACATCTAGTTGTCGGAAGATTTCAACTAGAATCAACTTGTCATTGCAGTGTATTGGTAACTTATTTAGTACTCCTTTGAATCCATCTACCTGAATGTAAGAGAACTTCCTAAATTGAATGAATAGGTTGTCATATGTAGAAATTATTTTCCTCGCCTCCGAAGAAACCCTTTCAACCACATTATCTTCTAGTAGCTTGACCGGGGAACATTGTGAGGGCATCATTCACTCTCCTATGATGAGTTTTTTTTTGTTTTCATAGGTGATTTAAGTGTAGAATTCATATCTTTGGTGCATTTTGCTTGTCATCTTGCCTTGATAATCTTATCCACACTCTATAGGTTGTTATAGTGTACATCAGGTATGAGGTCATGTGAAATGTTTTGCTCTTATGTACATTAATCAATTGTTGATTCAGGTTCTCACAAATGATTTCCCCCAGTTCAACCATTGTTTATCTTCACATATCACATTGATATATACACACATCTAGTATTGGAACTCATTGGTGGATGACATGCCCATTATCCTGGCTAGTAGTGTGATCATATCTGAAAGTTCTTCTTTGAAATCACTTATGTAGAGGATTTTGGGCAACTTGGAAGGCCCTTTCTTTTTAGTCTTAAGCTAGGATTTAGCAATCATAGTTTTATAATTATCTTGATTTTGGTCAAAAATACTTTGGGCTTCAACCTTGGTTAATATTTTGGAATCTTCAAAGGTCGGGATTCCCAAGGCCACATTAATATAATTTGCATATAATTTGGCAATAATTTTTCCTTGGGGGTCTTTCAACTCTTTTGTTTATGGGTGAAAAGTTGGGACTCTATCAATGCATTGCACATGTTTGGGTGGCACTGGTATATGCTAAAGGAAGTTTCATTCGGTTCCCAACGATCTTGATCCTTCCCGAGTACTTTGGTCGAGCGTAGTCCCTTAAGATCCATGAGACCATAAAAATGTATAACTTAGACAAGTGATTTGTCAAACTCCATGACACGTCAAAAGGTCTCATATAGACCTAAACCTCCACTTTGATACCTTATATGAAATCCTCTCATGGTTTTCCCAATGTCAATGCATTTTTCTCTCCCGGGAAATGCAACAATGATGAAATTTTTAATTTGAGTCAATGTTAAGTCGTCAAACATGATATTTTACAAGTGAAATCTTCGGAACTAAACAAACACCAACAACATGTCCAAGTTTCTGTTATACTCTAAGGGAGGTATATTTTTAGTGCCCAACAATCCATATCCTTCCCAACTATTTTGGTTAGGTGTAGTCCTTTAAGATCTTTGAGAGCAAAAAATGGTAAATGGTCTTTTTGGTGTCCAATGATCCTGATCCTTATTATTTTTTGGTGTAGTCCCGTAAAATCACTGAGATAAAAAGAGGGAATAATCTCGATGAGTGATTAAGAAGAAATTTTTCATACAATATAGGTGATTAAATAAGAATTTGTGTCTGTTATTTTTTTCTAATATTTATGTTGGATAGACAACTTAGACGTTGGATTTAATCCAAATTCATTCACATGTGAATTTTTCACTATTTTTCAACTAAACAATTTTTCAGGACTGAAACATGCACATCCAATCCCTTTAATTCCCCTTAGCTTCTCTTAGCTTCAAGAATATGGAATTCTCTACTAACATTTCCAATCATGTGAAGGAGGAATTTTTTGAAACATTAACCTACATAAACATGTTAGTACAAAATTCAATAGAATTTTAAAACCTAAAAACTTGTTGTCATGCTAAATGTCTAGCATGCAAAATTTAAAATTTTGGTCATGAAAACCAAACCCACACTTGAAATCCCCTTTCTGGTCAATGTAAACCTTTCCTCCGGCTAGCATTTCAATTGTGTCATCCTCATTCTAGCCAAGAGGAACATACTAACATGATTTTCAAGTGTGTTTCATGTGTAGAGAAGTGTACCTATATTGATTCTTGAAGTTATTGAGATATAAGAAAGAACAATTCTCCCAGAGGCTTCAAAAGGGCTATTTTTGGTCTTCTTGTCATAAGAGGACATCCCCCGGAAGCTAACTGCAAGGGAACAACCCATCTAGAGGTTGTGTGGGAGAGTAATAAGATGATCCAAGGAATTTTAGGAAGTTTTTGTGGAGCCATGAGAGGTTGGGAAACTTTCAAGAAAAATTAGGTCTTTTTGGGCAAGACATTGGGAAAAGCATGTTTCAAAGAGCTAGTCACCTTGTTCAAAACGTTTCAAAAGCCTCGGGAGGTCTTAGGAAGAAATATATTAGGAATTAGAAATATGACAGATCCTACTTTATGGTGCAATAATCAAGATATAATTATGGGAGTATAAAAATGCATAAACATGTCCATCAATACAACACAAGAGTCTTTCTATAAGGTGTAACTTTCTCAAAGGGTTTAGGACACCTAGGTAATATTTAGGAGCCTAAAAAAGGTCAATTTAGATTTAATTTTACCCTACTCATGGTACATGTGTTGGATTTTTCATATTCATTCTGGACTCTAGTGGCAACTCCACTTACTAGCACACGCATGTAGGTAAAAGTGGAAAGAGGACTGAAATGGAAAATTATAGGTTGAATGATGTATTGAAAATGGTGGTAATGAACTTACTAAGTCCTTTGGAGTAAAAATCATATAATGCTTTTCCCTCCAAACTCCATTTCTTTCTCTCGGGCCTAAAAATCCACTCCTTAGTCTATTTTCACGTTGAGTTTGATGACATCAAGCACATCTAATCAAATTTGAGCGAAGTTTTGGAGCATGTATATCCCTTTTCCCTTTTTCCCTTGCTTTAAAGGGACATGAGGGAAACCAAAATGCTTTCCCCTATGAATTTTTTTTTGCGTCACTTAAAGTGACAACTTAAGTGGTTAGATGATGTTATAAACTCACCTAACTTGATGTTTGACCACTTTTTCATGACATGTAGACCCATGACGGAATTTTGTAGGATTGATGTCCATTTTTTCCAACAGCTAATGGGACATGGGGGACACAAAAATGCACTCCCCCTATGGAGGCAACTTTTCGTCACTCAAAATGATGACTTGGGGTGTTAGAAAAGTGTTATCAACTCACCATTTTCACAAAATCGACCCCCTCCTCATGAGAGCCTCACCCATGGCACATTTTGGAGAGGTTGATTTCCCTTTTCCCCCTATTTTTATGGTGCAACCACACCTCCAACCTCCACCAGACCTAGGTTAGCTAGTTTGAGTTTAAGGTGAGTTAAATGGAGCTAGTGAGAGGGAAAATGAATTTGAAAGAGGTATAACTTCATACTTAGCCATTTTTTGATTTTCTCTCCCCCCATTGTTGTTGTAGTGTTTTTATGCTACCAAAATTTCTTCAAACATCCTCCATGCTCAAAAACCCTTTTTACTCATATCTCCCAAACCCCATGTCCATTGTTAGGAATATTCATTTATTAGTGTTTATTCATAATAGTTACGTAAGTAATTATTCATAAGTAGTTAATTGGGATATTTGTATGGTATTGTTAGTTTGTAATATTAGCATATTGTTATAATAATACACTAATATAGGATGCTCTTGGGTATAGAACTTATAATAGGATTCCTCCATAATATGATATCCTCTCCTATAAATATGTAAATATTATTCCACTAAAATATACAGAGTAAAGAATATTATTGTTTTTTATGATTTATTATGTGATCTTACCTCCCCCTCGACGTTTCCTCTTGAACCTGCTAGGGCTACCACCCCAAAACCCCCGCTTTGGAATTTCAAAACCAAAGCGAAAATTTGTGGGGAAGTCGTGTCGAATAGAAGGGTGTAAATTTGAGCTTCAATTTCCATCTTGTTGAGTAAGTAGCGTGTTTAATGGAGGACGGAGGCATAGGAAGGCGTAGGTTAATCGGTGACCTCTTGTCAATCTCCAACAATTGGGTGTACTTCTAGTATGGTGACTTGTTTTTCAGTTGTGTGGTGTGGATCTTTGTTTTCATCTTTTCAATGTGTTGTGGATACTCGAGAAAAATTGTATAAGAGAGCATATGACTACAGAGATCCTATGACTATAGAGATGTTATGACTTCCTTACTTCATTGGAAGATAATTGGTCAGTGAATATATTCATTGGCAATGTTGATCATGTGCGAAGATCTAGACAATAGTATGCGTGTATGATACGAATCACTTTCGGTGTTCCTGTTTGATGAATAAGTGGAAATTTCACATTGTAGGGGGAACATGACACCAATATTCCATTTCCATTATGCGCAAAACCAGATAAAGTCAAGGGCAGCTTCCAGTGGCAATGGTAGTTTTCTATGTTGTTCGAGATTGAGTGGCAGTGATCGACAATAATGGCTATAATTAAGAACGTTATGATTCTGATGGGATGTAATGTGAAATATTTCCATTGTGATTTTTCTTGTTCTAATTTAGAATGAGTAAGTGAGTTGATTCCTATATACTTATTTGATGTAAAATCATAGTGATGAAAAAAAAGCACAGTCACCAATTCATGGATCTTGAAAAATTTTGTGGGAGATGCAAAAACCACCACGAAGTGAAGATTCAATGGGTTCTGTCATGTCAAGGTTCTTGGTAAGCTCTGTTTAAAACCATGGAAGGAGAGAAAATTTCTTTTGTATCAAGGTCATGAGTCACATAGTTGGACATGCCACAAGGAGAGCATTTTACAAATGAGTGTGTGAATTATTTTCTACCATGTTCACACTAAGGGGGAATGTTAGGAATATTCATTTATTAGTGCTCCATTTGGTTAGTAATATGAATAGTTACGTAAGTAATTATTCATTAGTAGTTCATTGGGATATGTTTATTGTATTGTAAGTTTGTAATATTAGCATATTTTTGTAACAATACATTAATATATGATGTTCTTAGTTATAAGACTTATAATAGGATTCCTCCATCATAGGATATCCTCTCCTATAAATATGTAAATGTTATTCCTTTGAAATATACAGAGTGAAGAATATTATTTTTGTTGTGATTTATTTTGTGCGTGTACCATCATCCATTTTCCATGATATTTTGGTTGTAGATTCCTTGTAAAAACACCTTTAAGAATATTATTTACATGCCTTCATTGATGCTTCTGTGTCATTTTATATATCCATTTGAAATATTCAGCCAGAAAATATGTTTTTTTATATCTACAAAAACCCAACAATTGAAATCCTTTGAAATTTGGAGCAAAGCCTCACATTGCAAAATGGAAACTTTTGAGACCACTTTCATTCCATTCCGACACTTCGGGAAGACCCACTTCTAAAAATAGTAATCCTTCCTAAGCCTCACTACCTATAAATAATAAGTGTTGCAAACAGTTCATTTTCGAGTTGTCATTGCCTCTTGCACATCAAGGAAATTTGAAAGTGCCAAATTAAGCAATTGATAACTAAAATGGACTTCTCAAAATAAGGCTTACTAAAAATAGTAAGTGTCGGGATATTGGTTAAGAAACAAGGATGTTGAGCCTCTCATGTTGAAGAAAGAGCACTTGGATAAGTTTGAAACAATTTCAAAAACATCTCTAGTGAATGACAATCCAATTTTGGAAATCCTCATTCCTGAATGGTCTTTCTCAATGCTTACAAATCCCCACTGTAAAAATGTGGTGATCACCTCTCAGGAGCTTTCCTCACAGGAATGGACATGGACAAGTTCATACTTGCAAAGGATCGATAGTTGAATTATGGCTCATGAAAAAGGAAGCCCTCTTGGTTCTCTAAAATTTGTCTCATACTGATTCCCATCTCATTAGATGGAATGGTCAAAAGGGAATGGTCAAAATTTGGAATCATTCTTCATTCAATCTATTTTCGTCACCCATCTTAAAATAGAGTATTTGGTTGTGTACTTAATTATGTCTCTTGCAGTCACCATGGTCATTTGGTGACATGATCACCAAGATCACCTTGTGTGAGCAATTTGTCTCATTGTGCACACCAGGTGCATCAAATGCAAGAAATATCATATGGAAAAGGAAGTGTTTCGGATATTAGATTTTTTTGAGTAGAAGAAGGCTTTTCTCTTGGTTTCAGTGGTCTACTAATCATGGGCTTCTCACTCCTCTCAAGGTACCTGATCGGGATATAAAATTTGATCATTTAGAGGATTCCCCAAAGAGGAGGTTTGTGAAAGTTGAGTAGACTAAGAGACTTCATCAAGGGTCAAAATATCGGGAGTTCACTGGAGTGCATCTCTACAAAGTAACTCAGAGCTTCTTCATCCTTCTTCATTTTGCATCTCTTCTCTCTTTGTTCTCTCTCTACTTTCTAATTCTCCATTGTAAATTGTACTTTATGGATCTTTCGTCCTATTCACTTAAGTGACCATTGTAATTTTTCATTGTAAAAGTCCCCTTTTCATTAATAAGAAAGGGGCTTATTTTTATTTCCTAGAGGAATGTGAAAGGTCACAAGTGGTGGGACTATGAAAGGTCATAGGGGGTAGATGAAGAGACGGATTGTAAAGATATAAATTGGAATGGCTTCTCCATTCCAAAGGGTTATTTTTCTTGGTTGATAGCTCCCATTGTCTTACTACAAGCAAGAAACTACAATTCTTTTATTTCATTGTCTTATGGTTTCCTCTCCGTCTCAACTTTACTCCAAGATTATTTATTTATTTATGCTTTGTTCCTCTTTCCTTGACATGGTGTCTTCTTATTGTTAACTTGGAATTATTCTTGTTTTATGTCAATAAACTCATCTTGTTATTTATTAAGTAAAATCCCTTCTCATTTTCTCCTCTCTCCATACACACACCTTTCCTCCACCTCTTTCTTGTGCATGGGTTTAGTGGAGTATTCTTGTGTGATCCTCGGTCAAAAATGCCACCCACGATGGTTAAATTAGTGTATATATTTCATGTTTTCAATAAATGGAGTTTCCTTGTTCTTAAGCGAGAGGGACCTAGTCCCATAGCATTAGTGAAAACCCCAATTTTACCATGTGATAAATTATTTTTCCAACAAAACTTTAAACAAAATCATTCAAATTTAATCAAATAAAATTCATGTAGATGTATATCTAGTCTTAAGTCAACATACCTAGCAAATTCAATCCAATGAACAGCTAGGATCTGTTAGTGTGAGTTATCCTATGTGTCCTCCTCTCATGTTGGAGGGTCATCTCACATGGGTTAGGTTTAGGGTTAGGTTTAGGGTTTCATATGTGTCATGCACTAGGGTTACTCATCACCCTATATGTACCCCTTTTCTATTCATTTATGAGCATGCCAAGACACTCCACTGTCTTTCCTCTATGCAAGCTTTGTTTCTGTTGAGCAAGTTCTTCCATTACTGATCAATTTTTTCCTTGCTATCACTGGAGCTTTCATGATTCCGTTGGAGTGCAACTACTTCATGGTGCCTTGTTTCGATTCAATTCTCGCAAACTCTTTTCATGGTATCAGAGTTGAGATCGGGTAAACGTGCACTCAATTTTTTTGTTGCGATTACTCTTACTTGGTTTCGTTATTTTACTCTGCATGCAAGTCTTTTGATCACTATTTTCTAGAAATTATCTTGCTAATATCTCTAACAAGCTTTCTCGGAAAGTTTTTGTGTTTTTTCTTGTGCATGTTGTCTGTGGTTGCAAGATCCTTGAGTTCTTCAGTCGTGGTTGCTCATCAACGAACTGTTGTCCCTCTGACCATTTTTGGACTGTTCAAACTGCCATCACTGTTCATTCACGCATGGCCTGCATTTTTTCTTCATTCCAGGCATTTTGTGGACTGTTCCGGACGTTTTCTTGGACCTTCCATGCATTTTTTATTGTTCGGTCATTTTTTTATTGTTTAGGCATTTTTGATTATCTGGCGTTTTTAATCATCTCGCCATTTTTTTTTTTGCTTCACAGGCATTTTTAATCACATCTGCCACGTTTTTGGGTGTGGGCAAGCTAAAACGCGGTGTCTAAGCTTTTTTTGGACTTACGGCATTTTTGCTTCCTAGGTGTTTTTAAACAACTCTGCCACATTTTTTTGGTCTGAGCAAGGTAAAACACTGTTGTAAACACTCATGTGCGGCCTGGTACGTGTTAAACAACTCTACCACGTTTTTGCTTCTGCTGGCTCTTTCCCTTGGCACCCACACACCTACAAACAACTCATTAATGCCAAAAACGGCCTGGAAACTCTCCCGCGCGACCTGCAACCTTCTCTACATTTTTTACACTCCAAAGACGGTTGTTCTTCTTGTTTTTGGTAAGGTTTCAACCATACACCTTTTCCTTTGGTAAGTTTGTTAATTTCCTTCTTTTTTCTCTCTAAAATCCTCAGTTTTTTAGAAAAAATGCCTGTGTTTTCCTTTTTTTAAAAGCTTTTCTTTTAAAACAAAAAAATCAAACAAACTTTCTAAATCAACACAGTTTGTTTTAAATCAACAAATATTTCTTTATTTAAAAGAAACTTTCTAAAACGCCTTCCATCATTATTTATTTAAAAATCTTTATTTAAAAATCTTCTCTTAAAACGCATTCTTTCTAAAACTTGAAAGTTTTAGAAAATATTAAAAAAAAAGTGCTTTTTAGTGATTTGCTTAATTAAAGCCTTTTTCAACATTCATTAGATTTAATTACATTAGATATAATTTAATTTCACCTTATTTAAACTATATTTCTTTGGCATTATAAAATTTGGTCTGTTGGCTTGTTGTATTTCTAACCTTCGTCGAGTGTCGAAGACGAAGGGTGAGGTCCGGATTGGCAGGTGGCTAATCCCCCCTCGCAATACAAACAAACCCTATCTCAAATTCCATGCCATTTCCAACGAGCATACATACGACACCCTTTGCATGCGTTTAGGGCACTTTTTTAATCCGTTTGCAGGCTTATTGGTTTTTTCTCATCAAATTACGGGAATTGGTTTTTGCTATAACTTTTGACTCGTTGCTCGGTTTTGAGCACTTCTTTAGTCAAAGTTACATGTTTTTTCGCACTCTAGATGATGGGATCATTATCTTTGTAAACACACTAATTTTATAAAGTGCCGCATTCTAGGGGGTGTCTTTGTTTTGCTTAATTCAGCTCATTCTTTTGAGCTTTGTTCAATTCTTTTTTTCGTGGACTTGTGAGTGCGTCCGCCACAGTCTTATGACAAAGGGATTCTTTCATGTGACGTGAGACACTTTTTCTCACCACCAGGGTTGGCTTTCACCTCCTTTCTATTTTTTGCTTGTGCTTGTTTACGGTGTTCCTCTTTTGTTGCGCTCCACAAGACACTGTTGTGGTCTCCTCTCTTACGCGTTATTACACTAATTGCAAGATGAGTTACCAAGTGTTTCAAACCGCACGCATGGACTCGATTGTAATCAACGCACTCAACTATAAAGTGCCGAAAGCGGGGGTTGTTATTGTCCTGGGTGGTTGTGTTTCTTTTCTGCATTTCTTTCTCTCTCTCTCACTATGGCACCTGAAGTAGTTGTACTCTAATGGAATTGTGAAAGCTCCAGCGATAGCAAGGAAAAAATTGATCAGTAATGGAAGAACTTGCTCAAAAGAAACAAAGCTTGCATAGAGGAAAGATAGCGGAGTGTCTTGGCATGCTCATAAATGAATAGAAAAGGGGTACATATAGGGTGTTGAGTAACCCTAGTGCATGACACATATGAAACCCTAAACCTAACCCATGTGAGATGACCCTCCAACATGAGAGGAGGACACATAGGATAACTCACACTAACACCCCCTTCATCGAAGCTAGGGTAGCGGCTGTGATGAGTCAAACGGAAGAGGAAGACACTCCTAAACAACTAAGAAAGATGTGTCAATGGGGCCCGGCAACTAAAGGCCTGATAAGGTGCCCATATACAAACACAATCTTCCTAGAAGAAGAAGAAGAAAAGAAGGACTAAATAGCCCTAAGAAGATGGGCAGCTACAGAAGACCTCACCCCAAGAAGAGACCGTAAGTGAAGAAACTTCATCTCAGTGAAAGGCTTGGTGAATAAGTCTGTAATCTGATTAGCTATCTGAATGTACTGAATGTCGATGATACCATCATGAATAAGCTCCCGTATGAAGTGCATATGGATCTCAATGTGCTTTATCTCTGATCTGATTGAGCGGATTTCTACAAATAGAGATAGTGCTCGTGTTATCACAGTAGATAATGGTAGGCCGCCGAAAGTGGATGCCAAACTCTGTCAGAATACCCTATAGCCAAATATCTTACGTGGCGAGCGTTGTTGCTCCTTTGTATTCTGCCTCTATAGATGGTATTGCAATTGCATTTTGCTTCTTGCTAGACCAACTAATAGGACTGAACCAAGAGAGAAAGCGTAGGAAGTAGATTTACGATGATCTAAGTCACCGGCCAAATCAGAATCTGCAGGAACCCAATCAAGTCAATATCACCCCTCCATGATAGTGTATGCCATCAAAGCATAAGTGCCACAAACATAATGAAGGATCCATTTAGTTGCTTTCCAATGCAGCTCATGTGGCTCCTGCATGAATCTGGACATGATCCCAATAGCATATGATAAATCCGGTTGAGTGTGAGTCAAGTAGATCAAGCTCCCAACTAACTGTCGGTAAAGAGTACCATCAACCAAGGGAGTAGAGCAATCTGAAACCAAATTAACCCCGAAAAGAAAAGGAGTAGGAGAAGACTTGCAATCGGACATCTGAAACCAAGCTAGCAAATCAAGAGCATACTTAGGTTGCGAAATCAAGATTTCGAGTCAGATTGTGAAATCTAGATCCCAAGGAAGTAATGAAGCAGACCTAAGTCAGTCATGGAAAACTTGTTGGCTAAGGAAATCTTCACATAATCAATAATAGAGGAAGAGCTTCCTGTGATCAACAAGTCATCAACATATAGAACAAGAATGAGTATGGAGTCATCTTGCCATAGAATATAAACATTTGGATCAAAGTGACACCTAGTAAACCCTGATGTAAGTAAGAAGGAGTCCATCTTGGCATACCAAGCCCGAGGGGCTTGTTTAAGGCCATAAAGAGACTTCTTTAACTTACAAACGAGGGAGGAATCTTGGAAATAACCAGAGGTTGTTCCATATAGATCTCTTCCTCTAGGTCACCATGAAGGAAGGCACTCTTAACGTCCATTTGATGGACTTTCCATCTGTTTGTTGCGGTAATGGCTAGGGTCAGTCGAATAGAAGTCATCTTCGCAACCAGAGCAAAGGTTTTTGTATAATCAACCCCAGCTATCTGGGAGAAACCCTTAGCTACTAATCGCGCTTTAAAATTTTCGACGTCTCCATCTACTCCATACTTTGTTCGGAACACCCACTTACACCGAATGATTTTTCTTCCTTTCGAGAAGAGTGGTGAGATCCCAAGTATCGTTCTTCATGAGAGAGGAATACTCCTCATCCATGGTAGAATCCCACTCAGGAATACCAGAAGCCTCCGGAAAGACTATGGATCAGAAGTAGAGGTGAAGAAAGAGTGGGGTCCAATGAAATCTAAGCGAGTACGTCTCATATCCGAAGTATCTCCAACTAAATCTCCAAAGACTTTGCAAAGTTTTCCTGGCCCAAAGGGGACCAGGAGGATCAAGCTCAGAGTCGGAAGATTCTTCACTTGAGTGAGAAGGGGCATAGTCCTCATCATCACTACTATCAGAACCAGAAGACTCAAAGATCTGATGGTCGAGAGGATCTGGAAGAGGAGCACACTCAATATTATCATCATCTGATGAGTCAAAATCCGAATCAGCGAGCTGAAGAACCTCAATAGGTGGAGAAGTAGAATTTGAAGAAGACTCATCGAACTTAACACTTCTCTCAATATATAGCTCATGAGAAGTAGAATTCATTAATCGATATCCCTTCACGCCATCAGGATACCCTACAAAGATACAAGGTTTGGATTGTGGTTCCAATGCCTTTTGTTTCTTCTTGGGAATCCGAGCCATAGCCTTGGATCCGAAGACTCGAAAGTGCTCAACATCAAGCTTGCATCTAAACCAGGCTTCAAAGGGTGTCATCCCTCTTACTACCTTGTGTGGAACACGGTTCTAAATGTAATTTGCATAATTCACTTCTTCGGCCCAATACTGCGGAGGAAGAGACTTTGAGTGAATCATACAAGTGGCCATCTCCTTAAGAGTACGATTCTTTCTTTCTGCGACTCCATTCTGCGAAGGGCTATAAGAAACTGTATGCTACAGAGAGATCCCTTTAGAAGTACAGAAATCCATGAACTTATTGTTTACATATTCACCTCCATTTTCAGTTTGAAGAACCTTGATAGACCGTTCCGCCTGTTTCTCAGCAAGAGCCTTAAAGTCCTGAAAATGTTCAAAGACTTCATACTTAAGCTTAAGAAAATATACCCAAGTATATCATGAATAGTCATCAATGAAGGTTAGCACATAAAGAGCTCTAGTAAACAAAGGAGAAGGAAATGGACCAGAAACATCGTTGTGAACAAGATCTAAAGGACGAGTGGCTCTCCAGGCTTTTCCTTTGTCAAAGTTATTTTCAGGATGCTTTCCAAGGGTACAACCCTCACAAAGACCCTTAGAAAACTTGACGCGAGGCAACCCATTGACCATTTTGTTTTGACTCAATTGTTCAAGGTAGTGATAGTTTAGATGTCCAAAACGCTCATGCCATAGCTTACTAACCTCATTTGCATGAGTGAGCAAGGCAGTGGGCGTAGAATCAGAAGTAAAGTGGGAGAAGGTGTACAACCGTGAATGGTGATCTACCTTTCCCTCAGCCACTGTAGTGTCATTGTTAAGCTCACGAATAATCACCGAGTTAGGACCAAATTCCACTCGCATTCCTTCACCAAGATGAGTAATTTGGTAAACTAATAGGAGATTGGTAGAGAGATCAGGAACACTCAACACTTGGTTAAATGTCCCCCATCCATCTCTACCGATCCACTACCAAAACCGACACTTTCATGTCATTACCCATCGTGATTTGGGACATTCCACAAGGTTTGATGTTGGAAAACTCAACATGCGAAGAACCCATGTGGTGCGAGGCACCAGAATCTATAATCCATGTCGATGAAGGAGCAACTTTGGCTACAAGGGCCTTTCCTTTCTTCTTATCATTTCTAGCACCTTTTGCAGCAGAAGACTTGGCCTTCGGAGCACTTTGTTTTATTGATTCAGGAATACTTATTTTATTTTTCTCAAGTAAATGAGATAAGTGATCAATGCATTTCTTAAAACAGTGTTGCTCGTCGTGACTAATCATCTTGCAATAGGAACACAAATACTTGTTTTTTCGCGCTCTAGGCTCGAGAAGTCTAAGTGTTTGTGTCATTTTTAGGTTTGATCTTCGTTTCTTTCTTAGGTTGATCCTTAGTTTCTTTCTTCTTTTCGGTCTTCTTTCCATTGTTAGTACTTGCTACAAGGGCATGTGACTTGGACTTGAGAGACCCCATTTGAATGAGTTTGTCCTGTTCTCGAATGAGTTGGGACGAAAAATACTCAAAGGAGGGCATCATCCAAGTATCGCCCAAAGCACTTTTGTAGCGTAGAAAGTTAACACGAAGACAGTATATTTGGGACCAAGCTTAGAGAGAATCGACAAGATCGATTGAGAATCTTTCTTTTCTCTTGGACATCCTTTTAACAATAATCTAATGTGGACAAATTTTGAGAAGAAGGCTTGTAGGTTTTCAAAGTCACTAGGATTTAACCCTAGTAATTTGTTTTCCAACTCATGCACTCTCATGTCATCTAGTTGTCCAAACATCGCATCCAATGCTTTCCACGTAGATGTAGGTGTTTCAGACGCCTCAATGTGGAAGAGCAAGTCAGGAGAAACATACATGCAGAGAAGACCTAAAGCTTCATCACTACGGTTTAACCACTTAGATTTTTAGGTTCATCGCCTTTTGACAGTGGCAAGAATTGAAAGTGCATCCATAGTGAGAGAGAGAGAGAAAGAGAGAAATGCGTAAAAGAAACACAAAGACCTAAAGCAAAGGAATTGAAAGTGCATCCATAGTGAGAGAGAGAGAGAGAGAGAAAGAAAGAAATGCAGAAAAGAAACACAACCACCGGGATAAGAATTGAAAGTGCATCCATAGTGAGAGAGAGAGAGAAAGAAATGCGTAAAAGAAACACAACCACCGGGACAATAACAAACCCCCGCTTTCAAAAGACTTTATAGTTGAGTGCATTGATTACAAGACCTAAAGCAAAGGAATTGAAATCCTAAAGACCACTATGGATGCAAAGGAATTGAAAGTGCATCCATAGTGAGTGAGAGAGAGAGAGAGAAAGAAATGTAGAAAAGAAACACAACCACCAGGAAAATAACAACCCCCGCTTTCGGCACTTTATAGTTGAGTGTGTTGATTACAATCAGGTCCGTGCGTGCGGTTTGAAACACTTGGTAACTCGTCTTGCAATTAGCATAATAACACGCAAGAGAGGAGACCACAACAGTGTTTCGTGGAGCGCAACAAAAGAAGAACACCGTAAACAAGCACAAGCAAAAAATAGAAAGGAGGCAAAAGCCAACCCTAGTGGTGAGAAAAAGTGTCTCACGTCACACGAAAGAATCCCTTTGTCGTAAGACTGTGGCGGACGCACTCACAAGTCCACAAAAAAGGAATTGAACAAAGCTCAAAAGAAACCTAAAGACCTAAAGCAAAGGAATTGAAAGTGCATCCATAGTGAGAGAGAGAGAGAGAGAGAGAAAGAAATGCGAAAAGAAACACAACCACCAGACAAGAATTGAAAGTGTATCCATAGTGAGAGAGAGAGAGAAAGAAATGCGTAAAAGAAACACAACCACCCGGGACAAGAATTGAAAGTGCATCCATAGTGAGAGAGAGAAAGAGAAAGAAATGCATAAAGAAACACAACCACCGGGACAATAACAACCCCAAAGCGGGGATTGTTGTGTCCGGGTGGTTGTGTTTCTTTTCGCATTTATTTCTCTCTCTCTCACTATGGATGCACTTTCAATTCCTTTGCGAAAAGAAGTCCAATGAACAACTAGGATCAACTCTACTTTTGATAGTGGCAAGAATTGCTTCATGATCTAACTCACGAACCTTCCACATATTCTTGTTTAATGGCCTACCTTAATATTTGATCAAATGAATATTTTTTGCAAGAACCAAATATCAATAGTGGAGTATCTTCTTATGTATTTCATAGTCTTCACATAGTTCCAAATTTTTTTTTTTGATAGGATATCATCGAAGCCAAGTTCCAGTGACTACCATTGACCCGATGGTATACTCAAGGTTTTCACCATCAAGGACTAGGGAAGTCAAATTATTTTTTCTCTCTGCGTAACAAGACAAGTAGTTTATTCCCTCTTCATTAAGTTTTGTCGTAATAACTACAAAAAAATGACATGTATCACAAAGTAAAACTCAAGTCAAATTTAAAATGCATTCAAGGATTAACATTTAATAATTTATAAAATTAAAAATAAAATGTGTATGTAACTTATTGCATTAGATCATAGACTTGGAAAAATTCGAGTGATGTTTTCATATGATCTGAAGACACAAGTTGTAATGCTCATGGAACTTGATATGTGTCAAGTGGAATTAGAGGTTTACAATTCCATTCATCCACCCACTCTTGTGACTCACATTCATTCCAAACAAAATCAGTGTTTCAATACAAAAACATGTCATGCACCTAGTATGAATAGTGCAAGAACTTGTGTTTGAGCTACAAAATGAGTGTATCTCACTTGATCTTGTAACTGTCATACAATCTTCATAGCTTGCCAAATGGTGTTCCTCTATCAACCAGAAATATCTACGAATTGTTGAGCTCTCTTGAGATTCATGGCCCATGTTCTTGTTACACCATTCAACAATGCTTTCTGCACCTGTAAAATTAGCACCATATTTGAACTTTAATTCTTCTCTTGCAAGGGCTCTTTTCACACATGCTCTTGCACCATCATGTTTTCCTTTTCCATTTCTTATGTCAATAAAACTTCAGTTATGTTGTACACTTGTTGTTACATGTATCTTATTTAGCCAATAAATCATCCATGTATTCTTAAATAGTGATGTGCAATTGTATGACCAAATGTAATGTTGATTGAAAAAATGTTCCTTTCACTCAACTTCACACAAAACAAAGCTGGAAACACCCTTGCACATATTTTGTAGAATGTGTTCACTCATTACTAATGTAGAAATTATAGTCTCTTAATATTTTCCGATCTTTCTCATGCTGCTTTCCGAAGAGTGCATGAATGTTATATGCACGAAAATTGGAAATTACACTAGGTCATAGTATTTTGACTAAACCTCCATTTGTGGTTACAATGAGTAATTCTATGAATTCAACTACTAAAACAATAGTACCAAGTGGGAATGTATCATTACTTAACTTAAATTGTTCATCCCACCATCGATCTCTATGCATGTGCCTTGCATACTCATAAACAATTTCCTCTCTGAATTTGACCATATATTTTGATATATGTAATTGTTTTGTAACAAGCTTGCACCTCTTAGATTTTTTAACATATTTTAATTGATATGTCACATATTTATATTTTTTCAAACCAATTAATTATTTTCCTATTGCATGTGTAATATCCTCATGGATATAACTTTTCAATTTTAGCAAGTCACCACATATGTTGCACGTTCCATCCAAACATGTTTTGTTATAAAAAAATTCCAATTGATCTTTCACAAAATATGGTAGGAATAAACTCCCTTGTTGATTTTGGTGGGACATTTATTCCACACTCATGCAAAATGATTTTAATATGCAAAACATGACATACTTAAAAAAACATCATAATGCATTGAAAATTCGACATGATGCCTACAACAACATGTGATATGTGAATGATTGATTTTCATATAGAAGGGTTTGTTAATTTCAAAAAAATTGGTTGATGTTAATTTATGGATTTTTCATCTTAAACTTAGAGAACAATTGTGTTTGATTCATATCCAAGAAATGTTTTGCATGTGGTTTGCAATTATGAGAACCTATTCTTCTTTTCATTATACCTCTTCTTTTTGGTGAAACACTTGTGTTCTCATTCGTAAAATTTACAAGTAATTCTTTTAGTATATCATATTTATTTGTTTATTTTCATGGGAGCCTACTAGAGAATGCCCAATAATCGGTGTTACTAGATGATTCAAGACTTTTATGTCTCCCTGTTGCTTTCATTAATGTTTTTATGTTTACTTTCAAAGCTCTACTTGTTTTTCTAATCAAGCGTTTGTTCACTATTTTATCACTTACTATACAATTAGTAAGTGCACACCATGTAGCATTACTATCTTTGGTGTGTTTATTAACACATATAATATGGTATGTTTTATGTATATTTTCAATAATTGTCACATTTTGACCATCAATATTAGATGTTCTTAGTCCTAGGGTCTTCATTGTAGGTCTCATTTTAATTAATTTCATTAACATAACAAATAATTGACATCTTTGTGTATCATTTATTTTCTCAAAATAATTATCCCAAATTTCCATAGCTTTTCTTTTCAAATTTCTCTCAGACATTTTTTTAGGCATTGGTTTTACAATGTTTTCATCAATTTCAATTAAGTGAATGGGTTTTCTATGCAAAATGGAAGGAGGTGTTCTTAGAGGTAAAGATTCATTATCAAGGTTACTTTCCTCATTTGGTGTTTCCATGTAATTTTCATAATTAACATTTGGATTCTTGAGTAAAGGTTCAATACTAATTATAAAATAATTATTCTCCTCATTTTCATTATGTATTTCATCATCATTGTCTACAATATTAGGTGCATTTGAGATAGTAGATGTACCTTTCCCTCCACGTAATTTTTGCATCCACTTCAATTTCTTTACTCTAATCACTTCTAATTGCTCTAGTGTCTTGTTCTTCACCTTTTTCATGTCCTTATATTATTTTTACCCCCATGATTAGTACAATATATATAGTGGGGGTGGGGACAACTTCAACTACTAAAAATTGTGCGGGAATGTAGAATATTGCAAAGAATATAGTGTGGGGATAGAATTCTCGTGAACATGCAAAAAGACATTGGAGGGGGCAGGGGATTATAAAGTAATGTGTTATAACGTGCTCGCATTACTTTAGATTAAAGATCCGTGACAAGTCCCCAGATCTTAGAGCTCGTTTGGGAACCCAAGCCTAAGGCTTGGACACTGCTCAAAATAGCAAACAACGTGTTTTTGACAAAAAAATTATCTCCCACCATAATAAATCTCACAAAAATGATCAACAAATTTCTTTAAAATATGACTACAAGGTTAATGAAACTTTCCTCTTTCTAAATATATGATTTTCCAAATTTTCTGACTACTATAAGGTTTCCATCCTTATTATTTTCTAAGTATGTCTTTTTATAGCTCTATTTTTATATTTATACATGTCTATCTTTCTTCATGTATATTTTGTTTCGCTTATCCAAATTGAATAAAAGTTATACATTCCCAAACTATGACTAATTTTATACGCATTCAAATAAAATCTAAATTTTGATATTTTTGAGGTAGATAGGGGGCACAATCGGCTATCCATTATTTCTCAATTTTTGAAGTCTTTTTACAAGGAAAATCATATTAAAAATATTCACTAAAAATAAAATAAAAATTGTATCCCAAACTAGATGATCCTATCTAACTTTCCACCAAAGGGTTTTTAAAAATACTAAACAATGCTCAAAAATGAGAGGGGCACGACCAACTATCTACTATATTTTTGAAAAATAAGAGCACCTCTTGGAATTTTATATCTTTGACCTACTTATACTTAACCATTTTCAATAAAACTTAGTAGTTTAGAAACTAGACTCAAAATGCTACAATTCATGTTCTTATAGCATCTTCAAATTTTGAGTGTATCCATCTCAAACAACTCATACAAGTTAAATTTTCTCATTTTTCAAAAAAAAGCGTCCACTTAAGACCTCTTTTTGGCCCCCCATCTCCATGCACTTACCCAAAAATGAAAACACAAAAACTAGAAAAAAATCTTTCAAGAAAAATAATCACCAAACTCCACTAATTGTTATAAAATGCCCCTAAAATTTGAAACACGAAAATTGAAACTCAAAATTTATAATTTTTAAACTTGAAAAGCCCTACAACCAAAAAAAACTTGAAACCTAAAAACCCTAGAAACGCAAAAAAAAAAATTATTTAAAGTACCCTCAAAACCATAAACCAAAAACACTAAAATAAAGACCTAAAACTCTTAAAACCCCATAAAAAGAATCCTAAAAAATCAAACATGAAAACTATGAGAACTCTAAATCCCAACATCCATCACCCAAAACAGAAACCCCTAATAAATAAACCTCAAAACACATAAAGTACATTCACATATAATTCCAATGAAACACGAGAACTAGAATCCTTGAACTTGAAAAACCTTAAAATCGAAATATATATATATATATATATATATATATATATATATATATATATATATATAAGAGAAAATCCCTAAAAATTGAGACCCAAAACCCACCTAAATGTAAAATCTTTGAAAAACACAAAAAATGTTTGATTTAAAGTGTTCTTAAAACCTAAAACCTTAAAGAAAAAGCCAAAGAAAAATGAATTCCAAAACCCAATACCTAAAATCCCCAAACCTAAAAATGATGAAAATATAAAAATATCTTAAATACATCTATCCTAAAAATGTTGACAAATGTCAATCTTGAGGGACTGATTTTTATTTGTCACATAGCACATCGATTAATAACTTCATTCCCTTTTCTATGAATTTCCCAACGACTTGTGACATGTGGCCTCAATTTAGCTTCACCATTATGTCGGGCTTGAAAACATGTTTTAGGAAAACAAAAGAAACTCTTAAGTCTATGGAATGGACAAAATATATGATTTTTCGATCAAATTCTTGAAGAAAGGGAAAAAACTTCCAAATTATGGTCAAATGAACATCAAATTTAACATCTCAAATCAACTCTTTACAATATCATTAAAATATATAAATTGGATATATAGACCAAATAATGTTATGCATGGCATAAATTCTGGATCCATAAACCAAAGAATAGTATATGTGGCATAAAATTATTAATTTGAATATCACTATCAAACACAAAGCTCGCTAGTGAAACACTTTGAATGCAATAAAAAATGAAAATATGTATTTATGCAAATATTTATTGTAATTGTATAAGATAAAAATGTGATGTGATTGAGTTTGTAAGATGTTTTTAGGTACACAACATTAGGAGGGGTTGGTTTTAATAGTAGGTGGTGTTAGCGTTATTCAATTTAGAAACATGTTGCAAAAAAGTATTCTCCCAAGTTGGATATTTTTACAACTTTAAATTCCCCATTCGTTCAAAAAACTTAATCCCACATTATTTTTTAGCCTTTATCGATGACAACACATAAATTCAATAAACCATAATCTTTATGTCAATGGAGGTTATAGATAGAAGTTGTACACATACTAACATAATGGTCAATTGGCTACGGGATAATAATGTTTTTTTTTCATCCTACACCTCTCCTCGATAACTTCATAATCCCTCCAATACAATCATTCAAATGCCTCTAAAAATGCATGCCTTACTACAACAATTCAAACACATCTCATAAGAAATTGATATTTGAGGTAAAATATATTTCGTTATTATATAGCTTGTATGTACTCCATTAAAGATATAAAGCTTCAACTTGAGGATTCGGAGAGTATGAGCCCAACATCTCAGTCAAAATCAAAACAAGGAAATTACATATCAATCTAAACACCATTCTAGAGGTGAAGTTGAGAAGATGGAGAGTGGAGACTACATCAAACCGAGATCGTGCCATGACCAAGTTATTCCAAGGTAGTCCAAGTTATTGCAAGGTACATTATCGGGTTAATAGTTATCAAAGTTTAGCATTGCATGAGTTGAATACTTACAAAGAGTTATAAAAATATGAACACATGCCTAGGATAAATTACATCCGAATGATGTTAAGGTGAGAGTTAAACTCAATGAGTAAGGTTGATTATGAGACGATGTAGTACTAAAGTCTTAAGCGAGTTCGATCTCGGTACTATGAGAGAGAATCTCAAAAGGAAATCTGAGCCCAAGTTACCATGTAACCAATGGTTTAGTCGATATGACCTAGCCAAGCAATATTTACTAAGCCATTGAGAAGAGAAAGGTAGTTGGAAAGTCTAACATTATCTTGTTGCAGAAATGTAACACATAGCATAAACAACATGCAAATATGAAGAGAATACAAGTTGAATATCAAATTAAAATCATGTCTTAGCACACTTGAGGAAAGTGATATTTCCTAGAGATAATTATGATAAGTTTAAGTGCAAAAAGATAGGATCATGTAGAGTATTGAGGGAGTTTGCATTCAATGCATATGAAATTGAATTGCTAGAAAGTATAGATATTTCTAACATTTTCAATCTGGCGGATTTGTATCCTTACTTTAAAGGATAGAACAATGAAGAAAACAACAATCTAGATTCAATTGATTGGAGAACATAGATGCTACAGGAAGTGCATAAATAATTGCTGAGGATAATTAATATGAGGTTCGGGACAACACACGTTAGGAACTAAACCAATTTTTTTGTCAATTATAAGTGCATAGATATTGAAGATGTCACATGGATCGGTATAGCTGAAGCACCAACGTATAGAGAATAATTTACAAATATCTCACGAGAAGGATATCATGGAACATTTTTTACATGAAGTAAATGGTGTACGACCATTTCAGTTCACAAGCCATCTGTATCAACCCAAAAAAAAAAGTTTGTTTTTGTATCTTCGTAGTTATTATGAATCGCGTCATATCTTGAGGAGTTCAATGGATTTATATGATCTTTAGGAGTCTAGGACAACTTTCAAAAATTGGTGCTAGTATTTCAATAACATAATGAATAAATGTGTCTGCTAGCTAAAAAGGACTTTGTTCTGGAAATGAAGGGTCAAGGTGCATTGTGTCATCTCCATGATATGTTTATGCCTCCATATCGATCACACAATACTTTGTATGTTTGGTATGCATTTGGATCATTTTTCGCAAGATTGGGAAACTTCAAATAATTATTTTACGTCGCTTTTGAATTGGTGCATAAAGAATCACTTATTTTGTGCGTAGTATCACATCTTTCATCTTCAAGGGTTCTCATTACTAGTAGAGGTTCATCTTAGTAGAGCACATATACCTGTGAAACCATAAAGCCTTCTAATTTTATTTGAGAAAATGCAACAAAAGGATTCACTTACACTTGGCTAGTGCACAGTCTTGCATGCAAGGGCATAGCATGTGTCTTATCTTCAAAAGAGCAAGACTTAACTTTTGTTTCATCAAGAAAGAATTCAATTAGGATTCATAAAGCTATAAGTATAATTCTTGAGTCGTCTTGTGTTCATCAATTTGTGTTATGATTGTAAATGTGTGAAGGAACATTTGGACCTTATCTTGCATAATGTAGACACACTCAAATGGGGAGGCATTAATAAATGTCATTTGGGTAACTTGAAGCTTCGAGACAACGGTGTAAATAGGTAGTGCTTAGTAATATAAAAACTCACCCTTATGTCCAAGCAAAGGATTTCGACATATTGGTTCCCAACAATAGTATTTATTTAATGAATATTAAGGAGAGAGAAAAACTACTCTTCTCTACTCAAATGATGATTACAAGATAGTGAGGTGCTCTAAGTTATGAATTAGTTCCTTTGGATCATAGTGTTGTTGTTGTATCTCCTCAAATTGTGTAGAGGTTGTATTGGTTGCAATCGATTTCATGTTATTATAAGTAATTGTTTCTTAGAGGTGATCAATAAAGTTTCATTTAATTGATTTAGTTAACAATCCCGCAAATCAATCTAGTGTAATGGAAGTTCGTAATTTGTGGGTTATAAAGTTGTTCTCAATCATACTAACTATGACTACATCAACTGATTATAAGTACAAGCAACGTTGTGATCAACATCAATTTCCCCATTAGTTTCAAGTAGGTGACAAATTTTGATGGCATTTGCAGGAGTAGTTCAAGGTTCCAAATAAGAAGCTCAAACCTTTATGATATGGTTTGTACACCATCATCAAGCTTTGAATTAAACTTGCCAACCTACCTCGACTTGTATCCAATGTCTAATGTAGAATTATTTCGCTTATACTTTCACTACTCTTGGATACATCTAATGTTGGTGAGAAGTTGAAAAGTACAAAGTTGAACCCGGACTATGTGACACTAGTGACTACTCATCAAATCATTGATATGGTGCTTCAAGAAATGAAGCATCAATAAATCCATATTTTTGGGTGGTGAAGGCAAGAAAGTTGGCATACCAAGTAAAGTAGTTTACCAAGAACCAGATTCAACATTAATTTACACATTCTCCAAAATATAAAAGCAATGCATCACATTGCTTCTCAAGGAGTGAACAATCAATTTAGAGCATCTCCAAAAAAAATGTTATTATATTTTCATAGTTTGCACTTATTAGGGCCTTCGAAACAGAATTGGGATCATACGACAATCTTTATAATGCATGTTGTGGTTTCAGTTTCAAATCAATGAGCTAGGAGACATGACAAGATTTCACTTGATGATCTTTCCAACACATGTTTTAGTTTCTAATCAATGAGCTAGAAGATATGAACTCGATAAGTGGACCTACTAGAAAATAAACTTTTCCTTATCATCCACTTTTATCTATTCATTTCTACTTCCAAGGTAAAACATGGCATCCTCGTATAGGGTGACCTTTTTGTTCCCATTTGGAGCCCTTTATTTACTATATTTAGTAACTTTTGAGTTTCTACATAAAAGGAATGATAACCAGATCATACCAAGCCAATAACACATATGCTAATCAAACACCACGATCTATAAGATGAAAGCAATTCGCGAATAACTTTACATAAAACCTTTGCAAACAAATGAGCAAAGCAATATCATTTATTATTATGGAACTCAATGAAATACAATGAGAATGGGCATTGCTTATATAGGCAAGGAATAACAATCTAAGAAGCGAGTCAAAGTCGTAGATCAAGCCATAAATCAAGGAAATAACTAGTCATCAAAGAACTAGTTAAGACCATAGATTTAGGAGAGAACTAGACATCAAGGATCTAGTCAATACCATAGATCAAGGAAAAAACTATACCTAACAACTAGATAATATCTCATAATATCTAAATAAAATAAAATAAATATCCACACACATAAATGGGTGAGAATAAATACAATAAAGATAAATAGTGTACCTACGTGAACATGAGCTAAGGTAAATACCTACTCTAACAACCCCCTCAAGTGAAGCTAGGGGCCAAAATAGAAATGGCATGTCCACAAGATGAGTCCCGACAACTAGGTCGATGAGCTACTCATGCACAATAATGGGGAAAAAAGGACACCGCAAGGTACCCAAAACCAAGTAAAAACAAAGTAAAGAGAGTAAAAACCACTATAGTCTGAATCCACCGCTTGCTCATAAAACTCAAAAACAATCGACACCGGGCTTCACCAAAATAGCTCTATACAAGGAGACATCAGCGGAGTGATGTCGAAAATGTAAAAAAACACCAAAAATAATTCGATCAATCTGCTGCAAATAGGTGTGCCACGATCCAAGAATAATAACCAAAGCAACAAGTCAAGGACACAAACTCCAGAGTGTCACGATCCAAGAAAAGCCAAGGTAACAAGGAAAGGAAACAAAACCGGAGAAGCGGGATCAAAGCACACACCCTCCCATACTCTTTGAATGGGTGGAGTGGACGCTACAAATCTGTATGAGTTGCCCAAAATCAACTACTCGAACACTGACAAAATAACACTTTGGACTTCACCAGAATAGATCCCCCAAGAGATATTGTCAACATGCCAAAAGTGTCAAAAATATAGTTACAAAATCTCTCTACAAACATGAGAGATACACTACACTGCTAAAGAAAAATGTTCAAAACAAGAAGCATTAAAATGCGAAGGTATAGAAAGTGGAGCAAGAGGCCGAATGGTGGAGGAGTCACGCTTGTAGAGTCCTCTCAACGAATGCCTATGTCGATGTCACGAGTGGTCAAATATCCACCTCAAATCAACACGGATGGATGAAGAAGATGTCTGCAGATGACTTGGTACAAAATGCACAATGGGTGCATGCAAAGGAACATCGAGAATGTCTCGCAAGTTGATCATGTCTCGACATCCGAAATATCGGGTTCCTCAAGCACGAGTGAAGGTGCGTAACTCATGTGTTGCTCATGATCCTTAGAAAGAGTTGAGTGAAAAAAATAGGATATCTTTCAATGCGTGATCCCAATGAAATATATGCTAAAATACCAATGTCATGGCGAGAATTGCAATTAACATGTGGAATAGGGGAAACAATACCATATGAATGTCTCACAATACCTCCGTCAAGGTGAAATTGATAGAATGGAGCATGCGAGAATTGAATGCAGTGGTATGCTTCTAAAAAGAACCATGCATATGAGCAAAAGTAGGATACACAACATGTGTTACTGCAATAGGCACAGATGTGGAAGAGCATGCAATAACAAGCCTCACAAGGCTTAAGAGCTTAAAGAGTAGTAAGACTCAAAATCGGCGGATCAATGTCAGTGGGTACAAGAGCAACAACTGCAAGTGGACTAGGAGCATGGACATGGTTGTCCACAATATGATGGCGATGTTGTAGGCTAGCAAGTGTTTGTTGCAAGGAGTGTATTAGTGTATCCTTATCGTGAATGAGTGATTGTAGAAGAGAATTTCACTTCTTGAGCGATCTATTTTCTTCCACAAATTTTACAATATCCTCTTGAAGTCCACACACTTTAAAGAAAATCATATCATTCTCAGAATCCATGATAGATACAAGAATGCAACTCCAAAATTTTAGGACATCGGGCTCAGCCGAAATTGCATCCACAATTGATTACAACACTCCTCCATATTTGGCACTTTATAATGAGTGTGTGTTACAATATGGCACTTTATAATTATAGTGCAATTCTAAAAATAAATATTTCCAATGGAAAGAGCATGAAAAAATAAGCACTTTTGTAAAAAAACGACACTCAAAACCGAGTTACCGATCAAAAGATACAAGTTTTTCAATATTATGTTTTGTTATTTATTTTAGTTGCCACCAAAATAAAATGTTCTTGTCTTCACCATGCAAAAATGAAATGGGGGCTGCACTTAAGCACCTACTAGTATGAATCACAAGATTTAAGCTCTCATATGACCATACAATATGACCAGGGGCTAAGGATTTCAATGGCAAGTAAATCTCGATAATCTCAACAAAACACGGAAACTACTTTCCGCATTTGTTTCTTATTGGCACGATCCCGAGGC
The DNA here is from genome assembly GCA_018340775.1 of Taxus wallichiana var. yunnanensis. Lineage (NCBI taxonomy): Eukaryota > Viridiplantae > Streptophyta > Pinopsida > Cupressales > Taxaceae > Taxus > Taxus wallichiana. The sequence goes on along the minus strand of CM031235.1, from coordinate 942,983,780 downwards.
AAACTAGTACATTTCTCTTCAACAACAAAAACAAAAAAAAATGATTGCCTCCAAAAATGGTCGAGTTTACAATCGATCTTAGGGTTTTCCCACCTTCTGGATCCAACGAAAGCCTTTGTTTCGCATAAAACCTTGCGCAAAAATAAAATACGACCAAATCCCAAATATATGAATATACAAAGAATTTATTTGCAAAATAAAACTTACAAACGGATGTCAATAGCAATCTCTTACTCTGATACCATAAAATGAATGATAACCAGATCATACCAAGCCAAGAACACAAATGTTAATCAAACACCACGATCTATAAGATGTAAGCAATTCGCGAATAATTTTACATAGAACCTTTGTAAACAAATGAGTAGCAAAATCATTTATTATCATGGAACTCAATGAAATACAATGAGAATGGGTCTTGCTTACATAGGCAAGGAATAACAATCTAAGAACCAATCAAGGTCGTAGATCAAGCCATAAATCAAGGAAATAACTAGTCATCAAAGAACTAGTTAAGACCATGGATTTAGGAGAGAACTAGACATCAAGGATCTAGTCAATACCATAGATCAAGGAAAGAACTAGTCAATACCATAGATCAAAGAAAAAATATACCTAAGACTAGATAATATCTCATAATATCTAAATAAGTAAAATAAATATCCACACACATAAGTGGGTGAGGATAAATACAATAAAGGTAAATAATATACCTAGGTGAACATGAGCTAAGGTAAATACCTACTCTAACACCCCCCCTCAAGTGAAGCTAGGAGCCAAAATAAAAGTGGCATGTCCACAGTATGAGTCCCGGTTACTAGGCCCGATGAGGTACTCATGTACAATAACTAAGAAAAAAAGACACCGCAAGGTACCCAAACATACAAACACTAAAAACACACACCCTAATCCTTGAGACTCGAAAGCTCATAACCCAAAAACTGCAAAAATCTTGAATCAAAAATGCAAAAACCATTAAAACTCAAAACCTTGAACCCAAATATATCAAATCGTAAAACTCTAAAAACACGCAAAACATGATTAAAATACAATGCCCAAGAAACCAAAAATGTAAATAAATCATAAAACCCAAATCAAAAACCCTTAAAAGTTTGAAATTTGAAACCTAACCGAAAAATCTAAAACTTGAAACCCATAATGAAGAAACATTGAAAACATGAAAAGAACATAATATAAAACACCCCTAAAACCCGAAAACCAAAAAGGCCCAAACCTAAAAACCCTAAACACTTGAAAATTGGAAAACCATGAAGATGTGAAAATTTAGAAGAAAAAAATAAGGGTAAAAGCAATCTTGAAACATCACCGATTAATATAAAATACCCCTAAAACCTTATATCCGACACATGAAACCCGAAAACCAAAACCAAAAATCTACAAATCCTAAACCCAAAAGCCCTAAATCATCAAAATTCTCAAAACCCAAAAACTCTAAATTTGAAACCCTAAAAACACAAACATTAATATAAAGTGTTCTCAAAAACTAAAACCAAAAACCCAAAAGTAAAGACCTAAAAATCTTTAAAACACCATAAACAAAAATTCAAACGTAAAAACTTTGAGAACTATGAATCCTAAAATCCATCACCCGTAACATGAAACCCCACAATGATGAAACCAAGACACGAGAATATTACATTGACATAAAATACCCATGAATCCCAAAAACCTCGAACTTGAAAAACCCCAAAATCACGAAAAACAAGAAAACCCCAATAAAAATGAAACCCTAAAACCCTAAATATAATATTCCCAAAAACACAAAGTCAATTAATTTAGAGTTTCCTTGAAATCTGAAACTTTAAAGCAAAACCCAAAAAATTGAATTTTGAAACCTAATACCTAAAATCCTCAAACTTGAAAATCCCGAAAACACAAAATATATATATATATATATATATATATATATATATATATATATATATATATATATATATATATATATATATATATATATATATATATATATATATATATATCTTAAAAATTCTAAGAGATATGAATCTCAAGGGATCTATCTTAGATTTGTCACATAACACAATGATTAATAAGTTCATTACCTTCTTTATGAATTTCCCAGCGACTTATGGCATTTGGTCTCAATTTAGTTGCATCACTATATTGGGCTTGAAAGAAACCTTTTAAGAAAACAAAACAAACTCCAAATTTCATTGTACGGCCAAAACTTACGTTGATCCAATAAGTAGTGACCAACATAGATGGCCTTCTAGCGGCACCCAACTCATAAAACTACGACCCTTTGAATATTGGCTTGGCAACAATTTCAAAATGCAATCCATTATTAACAAGAAGATAAACTCCCTAAAGCAGAAAAGTGAAATATCTTGATATTGTTCGATCAATTTCTCCATGCAAGAAAAAAACTTCCAATTGAAAATCATATGATCACAAATTTAATATCTCCAATCAACACAATTTATATTATTAAAAGTTATGAATTGGATCTATAGAACCAACATTTGTTGTACTCGCATGAGATAAAAATGTAATGGAAGTTGAGTTTGTAAGATGTTTTTAGGTGGGCAACATTGGGAGGGGTTAGTCTCTGTGTTGGATATGCCTCACAAATGCAAAAATTGATCCCCGTTGGTTGTTAGTCGTTATCTACGACAACATATAAACCCAATAAAACATAATTCTATGTTAATGGCAATGATACTACAATGGAAATGGCTAGCCTAATAACATAATGGTTGATTGGTAACAAGATGAATATGTTTGTTTGCCCAACGTATCCTCTCCTCGGTAGTTTCATACCTCACCCAAAACAAACGCTCAAATGCCTTTAAAAACATGGCTTGCCACACTAAGTCAATACCCTTTAGAACAAACTAATATTTGATGTAAAATATGTTTCATTATCATATACTCCATAAAGGAGATAAAGCTTCAACTTGAGGGAGGGCGGGGTTTGTATGCCTCGTTAAAAAAATACAATATAGAGTAAATGGAAAACAATCTCTATATGGACTTCCACAAAGAAGGTCATATACACAAAATTGTTGTCCTGGATAGATTGTGACCTTTAAAATATTGTTAGCTTAATGCCAACTCTTAATGGGAAGGATGGTGGTAGTGTGTACACAGAGCCGAAACAATGCCTAGGCAAGGCAAACTATTTTTTTAATTATGAACAACGCAACAAAAATTAATCTTGTATGAAAGAATAATAAAAAATAAGCAAGATGAAACAACTCAAAGATGTAGGTAGGTTAGATAAAAAAATTGTTAGAGAAGATAATGGAAAAAGGATGACAACAATAAACAATATGCTAGAGCAATAAGTTAAAGAAATGGAATGGAGAATTGGGGCAATGGTAGCTATGGCATTTTTTTAATAGAAACTTTTGCTTAGATGTTGGAGATGCTTTGTGCCGAGTAATCCACCATCCTCAATTTAATATTTTTTTAAAAATTAATGGGTATAATTGGATCCAAATACTACCTAGCACACTCATTAGTCTTGATCCAGCTATGTGTTCTCCTTAAAAGAAGACCGTGTTAGAATCCAAAGGAACACAGTAAATTAAATAAAACCACATTCAAGCAATATATGATGTAAATAGAAAAAACAAATGCCTTTTGGATTGTGAGCTAGGTTTTTAAGACCTCTTCATTAAAAGACTTGGGTTTGGCACTTCCCTAAACTAAATTAATTTTAGTGTGCTTTCAAGCAATTATTTGTGAAACCTGCCAACAAAGATAATACAAAAATCACATAAAAATAGAAAAGATATTGCACTATACAAGTTAAAATTTCTTAAAATTGAAATATTATTTAATCTTATATAGCAAGATCCTATCCAACACAATTTAAACAATGATTTATTGTGTTCAATTGACCAAGATTTGTTTCCAAAGCCATGATGATTTCTCAAATATCATACCTAACACACCACTCAAACAATGATTTTCTAACTCCAATTGACCACGAATTGTATCCAAAGTTGTGATGCTTTCCCAAACATCATATCTAACACACCACTCAAACAATGATTTCCCAAGTCCAATTGACCAAGATTTGTAAATCCAACGCCATGATGATTTCCCAAACATCATATCTATTTACAAAGCCATAATGATTTACTAAACAATTGGCAAAAATTGTATCACATCTATTTACATGTGGAAATAAAGACATCATCTCTTATCACATTACTATAACTTGGACTTTTGCTCGACAAAATTTGAGAACCATTCAACAAATGAGAGTCAATCAGACGGTTCAATGAAAACACATTAAGAGTTGTTGGATACGACAGAATTTAAACTAATACACATCATATCTTAAATTCATCCAAGAAACACCAAGAGCTAGCAATCTCAAGACCCTTATCTTGGATTTCCCGCGTCACAATTATTAATAACTTCATTACTTCACAAATTTCCCATCGACTAGTGACAATGGTGTCAATTTAGTTACACCAATGTGTCAAGGTCGAAAAACTTTCCTTCAACCCAAAAAAATGGTACTCCAAACTCTACCGTATGGGCTAAGATATCAGGTTTTTAGATTAACATCTCCCAAATAAAAATGACAATCAGAATTACATCAAAATTAAGATCAAAATTAACACACAAATTACAGTCTCCCAGCACCCCCAACGGCTGCCATTATATTACACCTATTAACATAATTACAGGGAAAATTGAAAAACCAACTTTGCAACAGTAGAGATCCGCGACTACCTTTAATTTGTGCACATTATAACACGACAAACACTTTTTTCGGGTTTTTTTAATTTACAAAACAAATGGCATATAAAACTTAATTACGAAGTTCAAAGATTTTTCAATAATTCTATAAGGGAACTTCTTTAGTATAATCTATACATTTATTCTGATTTTGGTAAAAATGTTTCTTTCAAGAAAATGGGTAGCCAATTATTCCAAAAATATTATTTGCAAATATTTTCTCAATAATGAGAGTAACACCGCTCAATTTAACCTTGGGCCAGCCCAAAATGCTTTGTAACAAACCTACCAAACAAGAGTAACCTTGCTTCACACTAAACAAACTAGTATTTTAGAGAGCACTAAATAGTCCACTCTCCCAGAGCAACTGAAAACCTTCACCTGACCAAGCTTTTCTTCCCAAGATGGTATGGTCATTTTTTATCATGAAGACCAAGTTACTTTATAGGTTTGATTCATAAAACACGAAATGTAAAGAAAAAAAAAGAGTCTAGTTGTCCAAACAAAAAAACTTTAGTTCAAAACAAACTCCTTGTGTAGAAAGGTAAAATTTAAATTGTATGTGGATAAAAAGATATTATTTGATCCTTGTTAAAGAGAAAAATACATCCCCGTAGTGAAGAAAATCTCTTTACTCAAAATTGGTGCTTTCTTTGTATATATAATTCACAAGGCTCCAATTCATATACCATCATGACATGAATAAATAAACAAATCAAGTTGAAATTACTAATAAACCTTCAAAGCCCACATGATCATGTTGTAATGACCATTTACCGAGCAAATTTCATCACGATGAATAAATCTCCATACCTCCACACCTCCTTTCTGAAAACAAGAAAGGATGAATATAAAGATGTTATCATATCTACTACTTGAATCCCTTTCAACGAGATGAACCTATCACTCCTCGTAGAATAAGTCAAGAATGTTTACCAGAAACAAAAATCCTTCTCCGATGTGTACACATTGAAACATCCTGACAGTCTCTTATCATCCTGACAGTCAGTTTTATCGGAAAAAAACTGAGCCATTGGTAAAGTGGAATGAATAAAGACCCTGCTAGCCAATCCATCATTTCCTCTCACATTTTGAGTTCACTAACAAGAAAGACACCAAACTTACAATTAATTCTCTGTAGTATGTTCTAATAGCCTATTTAAATTGTTCCCTCTGCTAATGGTTCTGTTGGGCCGGTTACGGAAACTGCATTCCCTTCATGTGAACCAAGAAATCAGATAGAGGGACATCTACAAATAGATGTGAGATTACAATTGTCCATCTGATTTACTGGCTTCATCAGCTGAATCACTAGAACTGAATGTAAGAAAGAATCTAAAAAATTCTGCCATAAGATCCGTCAATCACGCTTGAGTCGATTTCCTTTCCCAAGAGAAAACAATTTGAAAGTATTTAACAAGCAAACTTCTTTAATCTGTCTACACCAGTGCTTGCTGATTTGTTAGTCGGTTCAAGCACAAGTGCAAATTTGAAATCTGCATCAATGACAAAGCATGATAAGAAAGTCAGAACGGAATTTAACCATTTAAGTGGCAGCTTCAATTCATTAGAATGAACATTGAATAATCAATTCGTCAATATTGGATGCAGCATACAAGATAGACATTTTTCTCTGAAGTGCCCCTGCTTGAGTTCACAATGATCTAATGTCGTACAGCTCATCTAAAGCCACATCCATAGGAGTTTTACCCCAGAACAATTCATCCAGCCAAAAGATGAGATCAGGTGATAACGAAAATTTTGAAGATATAACATGATACCCATCTTTATTGACTTATCATCATAAATCCATAACATTCCATCCATTGTTAAACGAATAGCCCCACAGAAGAGTGGCCTAAAACTGAAGGTATGTCACATATGCATTGCAGCTTTCAAACCACATTGAAACAATTCTCCTATTCCAAAGTTTGTTCTACACCTTGGGAAACAAAAATGTTCCAAACCCCAAATATATTCAAGAGTCTCAACCCAATTCTATAAGAAAAATGCTCCATATAACCCAACCAGCATTCAGATTATATTTGACGAAGTCTTTCCACAAGTGTTGAGAAGTATAATTCAACCATGCCAATGCAGGCATTCTATGCAAAAAAAGAAAACTGGCTCCCTACAACCAATTAACATTCAAAAATGCTTTAAACCAAAACTAAAATCTGAAGTATACCTTCAATAGCGTCTTTATAGTATGAAAGCATCTCCCTTGCAGTACCTCTTCTTAAATACGCTTTAACATTCTGGAGGAAGAAAAGGAATTTGTTAATCTCTAGTAAGACAAATCAAATAGGATGACTACTGTAGCAAAAGCTGTCTTGATAAGAAGGTATACTGCATACCAGTTTTCAGGATTTAAAATTCAGATATAATTATAGGCCAAATAATTATCATGAGGTTAGGTTCAGCGACATTTACTTATACAATCATAGTGTATGCTTATGCTTTAACATTATTGTATCCATCTTACAAACATTTACACTTTTAAACCAAGGCCTCCATCTGGCCTTTAGTAGCGTGAAAAAAAAATGCCATTTCAATATTAGTCTATGCAGGTATATACTTCCATAGTGGCAACCAAGCTGCCTTTAGGAACTCACAGATACTCTAATTAACATTGCCCTTTTTGATAAAATTCAATCTCATTGTATTAAAAGTGAGAAAATTTACATCATCGAAATATTCACGGACCTCAAAACCAATAGGTGTATGAAGAATAAGTTCAAAGAATTTAACATCAATACAAACTATTTTGAAAACAAACTGCAAAAAGAACTAACTATGACCCAACCTCAAAAGTTAAGACTGCTACCAGTAACTACAAAACAAACTATTGATTGAAGTTTCTAAGACAAGATACTAGCTGTCATCTCAGAACTAAGTTAACATTCACTTAGTACATCTTTCACCAAGTGAAGTATATGAACTAGTTAACATTCAGTTGGCTGCCACATTCGAAGTATATACTTGCATACATAAAGATTGAGATGGCAATTTAGTTTTTTTACATTGAGGACTGGCCTGAAAACTGGAAGGAAAAATTTTAACAGGATCAAAAGCTACAAACTCTGATGCACATAAACTCCCAAGGGACAGAATTCATTGTTCTAGATTGACTCTTTCATCTCAATCAAACCATATATAAAGATAGATAACAATAGAGATCAAGGTTTACAATACTTGCCAAAGAGTCATTCACAGAGGTTGCTATCTTTATGCAAAGGAAACTTGAGTGTAATTGCACAGCAAGGAGTAATTCCTCATCAATGCTATCTATTTGGCATGTGTGACTTTTAGAAGACGAACCAAGTTCACATAAACTAAAGAACAATTCAAAATTCAGGCTACAAGAATATACTGCACGCATCTGTAGACAACTTGCCAACTCAAAACTTATTTGTAAGTGCTGCATAAAATTTATCTTTTGAAGTTGACAATTTTTTAACTAATGTATCCATGAAACAAAATGCATTAAATCTTTGAGAACCCTGACTTTCAAGAACAAACGCAATTCATGACTTTAAACCAAAAGTGCCACAAAGTATTCAAAATGCATCTTCCTTCCGTTGATTAATAAAGACATACTATAAAAAAGGTAATAGAAGACAAATTAGTTTTTGACATCACCTTTTTCTCAATTTCAATAGCTTTACTACAGTCTTCTTCGGCTTGATGAAACCTGTTGAGATTTAAAAACACTCCATTCAGCAAAATAAACATGCTTACAAGTTATTCAGCACTATATATGCAAAAGACGATGTCTAAAATATCCTAATATAGACACCATACCTTCCCAATTCTAAACATGCCGCTGCTCGATTGCTGTAATAAGTAGCATTCCTATCATTTAATTTGATTGCTTCAGAATAGAAATTGACAGCTCTATGAAACTGTTTTCCCTTATAAGCAGCGTTTCCCTGAAGTACGCAATTAAAGTTGGAGCACCATTATACATAGACTAAGGGTATAAGTTCAAACCTAAATATAAAATGAAGTGATCTAATTGTTAAAATAATCCTGCAAGATGAAACAAAACCAACTAAAAACTGTAAAATCGTGGTTGGACAAAATGACTAATAGCAAAATGTGGGTCCATGATCATTGGTTTCTGCAGTCATACATAATAACAGCTAATAACATAGAAATTACATAATCATTTCCTTGTTATAAGTACACAATCAACAGAAGCAGAAAATCAAAGTATATCATAGGCTAAGCAGTAATGTTAACTGGCCCACATACACAACAATCATATACTGGCTGACAAAGTCAGTAAAACAGTAAATGCTAACCGACACTAACCTCTAAATTAGTGAAATGTTCAAGAAGCATACCATAGTACTCCACTATTTTTTGGGTCCATTATAACAAGCATAGAAGGTAATAAGTTCATCATGCTTATAACAATAAATCGTGCTCCAGGAAGAGAACAAATCCATAGCCGCCATAATATAAACAATAATCAACTATTTTTTATAAAGAAATTTAAAAAAAATCATTAAGTAATGACTCGGAAGGAGTTGGTAAGTTGTCATCATCAATCTGGTCTCTTCTCATACAGAAGCTACAAATGCAAGATTGTGATTCACAGCAATGTTCTCCAGCATCGGTGTCTTCCATTTCATACCTTTAGTTCCATTACTCTTCCCATTTCCATCTTCTAAATGTCAATTATCCTGTGATTTGAAATGTTTGTAATTACTAATTTCTCATCGCTTCTCAACATTTTCAACACATAAATCCCCCAATTAACCAGCTCATTCGTGATAAATGTTTTTATCATAGGACATTAATATGGTAAACAAATTAGCCTAATTGCCATAACCTAATTGTGATGTTTCTTATTCTCTCTTAGAGATCTGTACAAAAGGCATCAAGGCATCTTGACATAGGAGGCACAAAATAGTTGTTATACTATACCTAATACCCCTCAACAGATGCATGGACCTAGGTTCGAGTCCTATCTGATCCATATAGTATAACTTGGTATGAATTGTTGAAAAACAAGGCGGACTTAAATACCTGTTAAGGCAATGATTACATTTTGTTGTTGATTGGGAAAATGAGAAATTATGGAGATGGAAAAACCTGTACATGAGGCAGTCAGTATTATTTAAGCACTATATTTGGCAGACTGTGAAGATAAGGTGCAAAAATACCAGATCTCCAGTCCCATGTGAAAGCTGAAATTTAAAATAGAAACAAAAAGTAATTCTGGAAAATGCGTTAAAAACAGTATTGGCTGCACAAATTCAATCATGAAAGAGATGGCAATGCTGATTATACAGCTAAAATAAGCATCTTGATTTCCTCAGCAATGGGAAGAGGCTGAATTTGTTTGTGGCAAACAAAGGTGAAGGTGAAGGGGCTGAATTTGTATGTGGCAAACAAAGGTGAAGGTGGCCTCTTACACATCAGCTGGCAAAGCCCAATTGGATAGTTCAGGTTGAGATGGTGGAAATTGTGGCAGACAGCATACTTCTCTTGCGGTGGTGGAATTTGATATTTTCTTATAATTCCTTATAAACCTTAGGTTTATTAAAAAAGGCTTTAAAACTAAAAAGTGTTAATGAAGATTCAATAAGCCATTATATGACATTGCAGCATATTAAGACAGTGTTTGTACTGTCTTTTAAATGCCCCGAGGTGTTTCAAGCAAAACATTTCACCCCTTCAACTCAAGTTGAACATAAAACCCCAAACTTACAAAGATGCATGTGATCAGGGTACAATTGTTTGAGAAGATTCTGGAAAGGGGTATCTTATATTTTTAAATATAGGATCACCTCAACAGAAATTCTGTTTCATACATTAAAACCAAAAGTGATTAACAGACTAATTCATAAAACCTTTATATGTAAAAATAAGGCCTTATGTTCAAATCTTAATTGTATGTTAGTTGTAACCTTAACTTTTTTAAGCCCTTGATAATGTCAAGGTTATATAATATTGAAAAGGTGTCTTATAGCCCCCATTATTTCTTTGGAGAGGTCAAAAGTCCAAATTTTATAATGGGGTTCTAAAAATAATGGTAATAGTTTAAAGAATTATAGCAAGGAGTACATTAGGTCACCTCAATAAAAGGCATACATAAACAATTGAGAAGTATAGTCTACACCAACCAATTGGAAGGGTTGCAAACAGGGAAAGAAGTTCCTAGCAGACTTGTTGCCTTATTTATTATTATTTTGATACAGTCTAATATTTCTTTCAAAAGGGAGAAAAGTATAAAAAAGCCATCATGTGAACAAAGGATAAAAGGACAGGATCTGTGTTTTGAAAATAGAGATCTTATCAGTCGTCACAGCAGGAAACTTGTGCAACAAGAAGCAGACCAAAACTATGATAAAGTACCAAAAACCTATAAAACCTACAAGAAACTACTGACTAACAACAAAGCACACTTAGTTGCTTAAGGAGAGAAAAGCAGATGTTTGTCATGCATGCGCTTTTTGCTTGCTTTCTTTTACATGTGTATTCACTTATGTGACAGCCATAACGCGGTGTGTCAATAATGAAAATTGACAACCATGTCTGATAGAACTTGAAGGTTGAGTAGACTGTCATCCCTAACCCCATAGCATTTGATTTTTCAATCAGACCAAGGGGCTGCTGGTCCCTTAACCTTGCCCAAGGACATTATATAAGGTCCAGATTCGCATTGGATTGAATTCCAACGGCAGCACCACTACTTGCCTGTCTTTTTGGAGCATTTTGATAGTATTCATGCTGAATTTTTTCTTCTTCCATCATTTGGCAAGACAGGTTGTTGGAAAAAATAACCAGTGTAGAGAGAAACAATCACAGTGAAAGCAATAAGAAATAAACAGATCTAAAACACATACACAGATATTACGTGGAAAACCTGGTAATGTACCAGGTAAAAAACCATGGGCAAAGGTCTCTCAGTATTTTATTACTCAGGAATAAATTCACTGTTACATCAATGGCAGTCACCACGCACTAGCTCTAATGATTACAATCTTGTACAATCGTACAACTTTACAATCCATGGGTTCCTTTTATAGAAAGAACTCGTAATACAAACCATGTGCCGTACTGTACGGACTTGGCTGTGGCAGGGGGAGTATAGCCAGCCCCTCTGCAACCCCTTGGCATTTAGGCCTTCGGATGGGCCCAGCGCATGCGATCCGAAGGGACTTTGTATACTCGGGTCAATCTGCCAACCTGCCAGCTTGGTCGCTACCTGCTCACTCAATGCTGACTTCACATACCAACACAGGTCACCAAGGAGCAGCTTCTCAATGGTGTCTATCCTATTGTGCTGCTGTTGGAAGATGTCTGCCAGATATATAATGCACCTTTTTCCATTTTACCAGTTGTTTTGTCCAGCTGTGGGCTTTGGACCATGTATGACAATGTTATCACTCAATACAGACTTTTCTCCGTGGTAAATTGGTGAGCAATGCCTTAACAGTCGAGATATCATCTTCTCCTTGAAAGATGTGAGTAAACGAATCAATCTCATAATGAGGGCTTACAAACTGAGGGACATATGGATTATTCTGTTGCCAACAGTTTTGAGGGATGGGGTTTGAAATTTTCTCATAGACTTGAATAAAGTACCTAGCACTAACAACTCTCTCTGGAGTGGCCAAAGGCTGATTACGCATTGAGTTCAAAGTGCCAAGCGCTTAAGAACTATGAACTTGCAGATGCCTTATCTGGGTAAAGTGGGAGCGATTGGCAGAGTATCCATGGAAATCCCCACATAATGTAACCTTCTGTATCAAACTGCTCCAACTTCCAATTTTTGTTCTTTTGTTTTCATGGCTTGTACTCCAATCAAGCACTTCTTTTCTCAGAATTAGCTCTGAATCTTGTAATTTATTTTATTTCCTGCAATTTAAGTTTTCAACATTATGCCCCAATGCTTGTTTTTGAAGCTTCAACTTCAAGTATGTCCCCTATTAATATTTATAACCAGGATTGTCATTTTCAATTTTTTCATCAGTAGCTCTGCCGTGTGTGTTCAAACACTTTTTATTGTTCAGCCATATGTTCAGATTATATCTTGCCTGTAGAATTTCACTCTTCCATTTGCTTAAGATGCTGGAACACAAAAGAGGATGGGAAAATATCAGAAAAGAGAGAATGCAGAGTGGATAGGATTTCTCTCTTTAAAATAGTCGTCTATATGAATGATGGCATGTAGATACATCTATGTGTATATAAATAAATCCACACATACGTATACATACATATATGATTTACCGTGTGAAGACATAACACGGCTTCCATGTCACAAATAAATGTGCCTTGAAAAGGCAACATTAGCTCTAAATCTTGTAATTTATTTTATTTCCTGCGATATAGGTTTTGGACATTAGGTCCCAATGCTTGCTCTGGAAGCTTCAAGTGGAGTACTGAGATATGACAACATTAATTTTCCTTCTATGTTCACGATTAATATTTATAAGTTCAACAGTAGCTCTTACGTGTGTTCAGCCATAAGTTTAGATTACCTCTGGCCTTTAGGATTTCACTCTTCTGTTTGCTTAGATGCTGGAACACGAGAGAGGATGGGAAAGTATCAAAAAAAAGTGAATGCATAGTGGATAGCTTATATCTCTCTTTAAAATAGTTAACTACAAGAATGATGATATGTAGGTGCGTAGGTGCATCTATGTATATATGCGTATACATACATATATGATTAATTGTATGAAGACATAACAGGGCTTCCATGTCACAAATAAATGTGCCTTGAAGAGGTAGCATGGCTCTACTCTCCAATCCCGTCTCTTACTACAGCATTGTCATAAACCTACTAGGTACACAGTAAATATCAAATATGTAATATAAACAAATTAAAAATAAAATAGAATATAGAATATTCAATAGGTGAGCATGAATGATAGGATAAAAATACAGATCAATGGGAACATACAATAGGTCATGTTCCTTCGATGCAATAGGTTTACAATTCATAGCAACATTTAGTAATTAAATATGAAATAATTAATCACATACATAACAGGCATCCATCTCTGGCTAGCAAACAGAGATCATAACATTGATCATAGGGTAACAAAAAAATTCCCTATGTTTCTTCACAGTTTCACGAATTAATATGATTCTAGTTTAACATAAAAATATAATGACTACAATGAAATTCTAGCTGGACTACCTTTTCCTTATAATTCTCTGCGGCCTCTATTTGATTACCATCAGAAACTGAGGGCCCTGTATTTGATGCAATCTCAGCTTGCTCCTGAAGAGAAGGATGAAGGTCTAATATGGTATCTAATAAAACCGATCTCCTCCATGCCTAGCCATCAATGACACTGCCAAAGGGCACCCCTCATGCTTTCCCAGAGGTACACTGACCTGCCAATCGTATTCAAATTCAAAATAGATAAGAAATATTATAATTAAATTAAATCTTCATATTGGCATGTTGATGGTATTTGAAACTTCCAAAATACAATAACTAATTTTACAAATAAAGTTCGCATCCAGATATATTCTGCACGTGTTTCGTTCATTCTGTATTAGAAATATATACCTGACAGCATCCAGACATGCCAGAAATGCTCAAAACAGAGAATGCCCTGGAACGAAATTCCTCCAATTGTCTCTCCTTTGACTTTAGGATGGGAGGTGACATGGGGACTGTGGGAATAACCAATATTCCATCATCCTGCAAAATAAATATATACTCATAACCTTGAGATGCATGAGTGGTTCCAGTTTAGACTAAATTTTCTGAAACCGTGAATGAAAGAAAACTGGATCATCTAAACCACAACTCTTGTGGCATAAAACAAACAGCATGGTTTTGTTTATAGTAAAATATGTCAACAATCCTTAAATATGGGCATCTCAGAAATGCTTTTCCTTGAAGTTTGTGTTTGGATATCTGAGATTATAGCCAATATTTTCCTAAATCTTAGCTCAATATTCATTGAACATAAAATGTGTTGCAGAAAAATAAAATGAAAAAATTGCACACCAAACACTTGAGAAAATAGTAGGTAAATGCACTAACTGTGCATAATGTATATACTATTTAATCATGATGCCATATGAATAAGTTTCGAGTCTTAATGATAAATTGTGTAGTTATACTATTTTAGTCATGATACCATGTGAATAAGTTTTGACTCTTAATCATAAACAACTATTAGAACTAGAAGAAAACGAAGAGGATCTATCAGAAATGATTGCATCAACTGTAGAATTCTAATACATGCACCTAATCGGATGGACTGTAGAAATACAGAAGTATATATTAATAAAAATGGAAACTCCTCATTCATTTTTGGCAGAAACAGTCCTAGTACAAAAAAGGCACCATTTAAATGGAGCAAATACATGAATGGATTGGCATCAACAGTGCCAATCCATTCATGTGGGGAATGGATTGGCACTGTTGATGCGGTGCTTATTTTCCATTAGTCCCTGCCAATGCATCTCTAATTCTATAGAATAGCAAGAAGAAAATGTTAGGTCAAATTGGGAGATAGAGTTAAAAGATTAGCATCAATCCACAAGATAGGAACATCATGGCAGAAGCCTTAGGTGACATTTCACAGTTAAAAAGGGAAAGACATCTTCATACAAAACCATTAGTTGAATTCTATCCCAATAAATCAGAAAGTTACACAAAAGAGCAAAGGGTGAATTGTGCTACCTGGAGAAAAAAATAGAGAGGGCAAAATAATAGCTAGGTTTAAGCTAGTATTTATTGCATAGCAGACAGACGTTGGTATCATCAAATTTGAAAAATATCTTCTGCAATGCTAAGATACAAGTATGCATTCTTATTTATTTTATCATTTTATCACAGACTTTCCTTCTCAGATGCCTCGTTCCTAACTGAAACAATTGGAACATCATCATTTCTCAAATTTGTCCATAATAAATCTATAAATCCGTATTTCTATAGTAATTCTGAATTCAACAGATCTAATATTGTCATAATTCCCCCAACTTAAGAGCACTTCCCAGAAATTCCAGATGTTTCTTGGCTAATTAAAACAAGCATACTTCATCCTTTCTCACATCTCTCTACAATGCAACTAAATATATAAATATACATGGTTCTAGTGACTAAAGAATAATAGTATCAATCTGCACAAATTTAATCTATTAACTTAAGAGCTTTAAAATTTCCAAGAAGCCCATACACTATTGTAAAAGTGTGAAAGACAGGTACCTTCAAAAGCTTACAGAGAGCTTCACGCATTTCATTCCTTATTCTAAGGCAAGACTGAATTTTTTTCTTCAGTAGTCTCTAGAGCCGCACGCACTCGTACTAATATACCAGGTCCCATATTAGGTTTGACGGTGTTGACCCAATCTTCATGATTCATTTTGAATTCATATCTGTGTTTTCAAAGTGCATGTTAAAATTGCTGTCAATGTTCTGAATATAATAAAATTCAAAACAGAAACTTTAGATTTCATAAATCTCTCGGCATGAAATGAATTTCTTTTGTTAAAAACTACATTTTACACTTCACTTACACAAGTTGCAGTAAATGTTACCGGCAATGAACATTGATATGTAGCATAATAAAACTCGGAGCATAGCCATTTAACTAATCTGAGTCTCTAGATTCCTTGTAACAAGAACACTATATAGGCTAAATGTACAGCCCACATGTAATTATTGTACTTCTATGCATTGACCACATGGCAGCTTTTTATTAAAATTTACATTGCAACCTCAGGGCTATTAATGTATACATCTTAAATAAAATATTTGTAACATTGTTGTACTTACGAGCTGCAACATGGAGCTTCCTAGTTTTGACTCTTCTCAAGCTAACCGATTTTAAGCTCCAAAAGGTCCGAGAATTCATGAAGAATCACAATTTCTAATAACAAAATATGCAACCCTATTAAGCAATCAAGGATGATTTTTCTTATAAGATACAAGGCATGGAGGTATAATACAGACAAACTGAGAAAATTAAGAGTTCGAACAAATTCCCATAGCTTTCAGCAGTATTTGGAAGACATCCTTTATATAGCAACTGACAGGCACAAGAGTCCAACAAATCTTTGACTGGTCTGAAGAACCAATGATCATTCAACTCTCCTCAAAATTGCGTTACAACATGGTAAATTATTACCAATGTTCCACGCAGGTGGGGATGCAGCGGGAACATCCCAAGATGTTCCCTTTTCAGGGGCAACTTGGGGACATGCCCACTGTGTCCCCTCTCCACTGCCTATGGAAGCTCATCCCTCTCCCGTGGGGGCACTCTAATGAAAAAATTAAAAATCATACCAGAAACGAAAAAACGGTTAGCCATAGACCATGAACATAGTTGTATTTTGAGCAAAGTATGAAGCAGCACTTGCTCCAAAAATTATCAAATGTTCTCGGCTGTGTGGGAATTTCATAACAACTCTTGCTTGTGTCTCAAGTCCTGAAGAGTGAGGACTGGGGCATTCTAGTAGTAATACGCTAAGTCACAGAGTTTGCTGGATTGCAGGCAAAAAAGTTTGAAATCTGTCAAACTTATGCAAAACCCTAAAAAACATTTTAGTGAGCCCTAAATGTTAGAAATATTCCTAATATTATTAGTGTGAACATATTTAGGTGTGTGAAAGAATAAATATATATTATGTGAGTTGTTTAAGTAGTTTAAAAAACCAGATAATCTAAACACCTAAAAGCTAACTCTAAACAATAAAACAAAAGAACTAAACAATAAAACAAAAACAAAACATAAAGCAAAGAAACTTACCTTTGGCTCTCCAAAATTGCATTGTGCTTGTCTAGGGTTTGAGGAGCTATTGCTAAGCTTGTAGGAGTGTGAGGAGCTGCAAAGGAGGAAGATTTGTGAAGGATTTGTGGTTTATTAAGTGAAGGTAAGGTTTTTTTAATTTCTAAGTTTGTTTCTTTTTTTCTTTTTTTTTTTGTTATTTAATCTTTCACACATTTCATTTTTTTGCTTATGTTCATCATTTTTTTGCTCTTTCTATTTAATTTTTTTAATTTTCAATACATGTCATTGTTTTTTTTTTTTCTTTTTGTTATTTATTTTGTTTGTTTTGAACCTCAATACATGTCATTGTTTTCTTTGCTTATTTTGTTTGTTTTGAACCTTGTAGGTACTTCTACAATGGCAACAAGTTCTACTTCTTCTGGGCAATCTTTGGTCAAGGAATTTGACCCAAATTCGCCATTATGGAGGCATGTAACAATACTTGAACAACTTCCAGGTGGTGGTTGTTTTGTTTGGAAATGCAATGATTGTGAATCAGTATTCAAAGGCTCTTACAGTCGGGTGAAAAGCCACTTGTGTGCGATAACGGGTAACGGTATAAGAGTATGCAAGGGGAAGAATAATGTTGGGGTGCCAAAAGCAAAAGTTTTGGCATATATCAAAGAGCAAGAAGATGCAGAGGCAAATGTGGCTATGAGAGCGGGTCATCCATTGGCCAAAAGAGGAAGTTCATCTCGATCAACGAGGCCTCCTGTTGCCCCATCAACTAGTGGATCCCCAATTGTGGCCATGCCACATCCATTTGTGGCTCCTACCTCCACGGATGATGAGGATGCTTCCCTTTCACAAAAAAAAGTAAGACAAAAGGGCCATTGGAAAAGGCCTTTCAAAATGAGAGCAGGGAAATTGCAAATGAACACATTGCAAGGTGTGTATATGCTAATGGGCTTTCATTTAATGTTGTGAGGTCACCTTATTGGCATGAGATGGTGAAAGCCATCAATGAGGCCCCAAAAGGGTACAAATCACCAAGCTATGAGAAGATCCGCACCACCCTATTGGATAAACAAAAAAAATATGTGGAAACCTCCTTGCAACCAATTAGGGACTCATGGGCCAAAACAAGTGTGTCCATCGTTTTTGATGGATGGAAAGATGCAAGAAACCGCCCTTTAATTAATGTGATTGCAGTATGCCCTAAAGGGCAATGTTTTTGAGAGCGGTTGATTGTGAGGGGCAAGTGAAGGATGCCCAATTCATTGCCAACATCCTCTTCGAATCCATTGAGGCAGTGGGGCCTCAAAATGTTGTCCAAGTCATAACGGACAACGCCAAAAATTGCAAAGCCATGGGGATGTTAGTTGAGGCAAGGTATGGGCATATTTTTTGGACACCATGTGTCGTGCATTCACTAAATTTAATGCTAAAGAAGATGGCCAGCAAAATAGAGTGGATCCAACAAGTGTATGCAGAGGCTGAAGAGATCCAAATGTTTGTCACCAACCATCACCAGTCACAGAGGCATTTTTAGATCATTCTCGCAGTTGGAGCTATTGAAGGTAAGGAAAGCTACCTTTCTTTTTTCTTTAATTTAAAATTTAAATATAAGTTTTTTATTTTTAAAATATAGTATAATTAGTATTCAAAAGTTTTCAATTTTCTTTTTAATTTTTGTTTCTCATTCTTATTATATTAGGTTGTTGAGACTCGGTTTGCATCACACACAATCGTCTTGAGACGACTTGTGAAGGTGCGAGAGGCACTCATGAGGATGGTAACCTCCAACCTTTGGTCTTGTATGGAGGCAATCAAACATTGAACGGGCTCAAAAAGTGAAGAGCATGATCTTAGATGACACTTGGTGGGATCGAGTGGAATATTTGTTGAGTTTTACTGAGCCCATTATGAGCATGATCCGCTTTACTGACATGGATCAGCCATGTCTAGGAGAGATATATGATGGTATCGACTCAATGATTGAGAAGATAAAAGCCGTCATAAATGCAAAAGAACAAGATCCGAGGAAACATTTTTCAAACAAGTGCAATCAATCCTCATTGAGCGGTGGAACAAAATGACCACCCCGCTACATCTACTTGCTTTTGCATTGACTCCTAGATTCTACAACACGGAGATCCTTTCCTTGCCAGGGAGGGTAGCACCATACAGGGATGTGGAAGTCAGTGAGGGATATATGGCGGCATTGGCTAGGCTCTTCCCTGATCCTGAGGCCCAAGACATTGTTATGGTAGAGTTTGGCAATTTCATAGCTGAAACAGGTCATAGCCTTCTCGCTCTTCGGAGCAAATACAAGATGGATGCTCATATGTGGTGGTACCTCCATGGTCATGCATCGGTTTACTTGCAACCTCTTGCAATCAAGGTCTTGGCACAAGTAAGTTTTTTTATTCTCTTTCCTTTTTTTGTTGTAACTTTTAGTTTTTTAAAATTTAAGTTTGAGTGTTTAAGTTTGAATTTTGCATTGACTTTGTGTTGCCTCAATAGGTTGCAAGTTCATCTTCCTCTGAGCGCAACTAGAGTACATATAGCTTCATCCACTCACAGAAGCGCAACAAGTTGGGGGCTAAAAAGGCTAAAGATTTGGTATACATACATTCCAACTTGCGCCTTTTATCCCACAAGCAATAGGAGTACAAGGAAGGGACAACAAAACATTGGGATATTGATCCAGAGATAGTTGACTTGGATGCTTCCATTTCCCACCATGGAGCATTAGATGATGAGGAGAGTTCTGTGGCACCGCGAGACCTATATGCACAAGGGGGTAATGCAATGGCCCTAGTGGGAGTGGTTCGAGTCCATGTGGTTCTAATGAACCACGTAATGATGATGATGCAAGTTGATGTTGATCCTCTTGATGAAGAGGAATATGATGAATATTGAAAGATAGTTTGTCATTTGAACTTTGATCATGACTAATTGACTAATTTGGTGTAAATTTTAATAGATTGAATTTAATATATCATGACATTCACATTGTGTTCGATTTAAGTATTTTAATTTAACTTTTAAGCTTTTAAGTTTCTAAGTTTTATCGGTATCCTAGCTTGTTTGTTGTGGTTATTCACTTATTTAGCTTATAACTTGTCTTTTATCTTGTCTTTCATATGCATAATATGTGGTTAATAACTTAATTCAGTATAATGTGCTACTTAGTTAATAACTTAATTCCTATATAGTTTACTGGAGCTTGATTTGAATACATTCGTCATCACGTGCATCTGGTGTTCGCAGTCCAGACATCTAAATCTTCTTGTGTGCATGTAGACTCATGCCTTCTTTGCTTACTGTTTTGGGAGCATGGACATCATGCTCGTGGAGATTGTTGGTTTTAATCCATAGAGGTCTTGTATTGTCATGGTTTAGTATTGAGTATAGTGGAAGATTACTTGTTCAGTTGTTCTTTTAATGTATTGTTCAAAAAAGTCTTGTGTTTAAGGATTATTGGTGATTAAATATTTTTAGTGTCTTTATTCCCAAGAAAACTGTCTATTTGTAGTCCTTAAGAATTACGTATTGGTGTATTAATTGCCAATGTCTACAGTTTAGTCAGTGATAAGAGTTTTGTCAGTTAATGTAGTCTTTGTGTCTAGTATCATCAAAATAGAGTCAAAAGTTCCACAAAAAAATGTTTGCATTTCAACTAGACACAATATCGGTGGAATCTGATGTCCTTTGACATGGAGCCTCATGTTCACATTCCGCTGAGTTAAGCAACGTCATACTAGACGATGGAGGCAACGGAGGAAGGAAGTCGAATAGTGACCTCTCGTCAGCCACTAGCGACGGGCCGCATAGCAGATTTGGTGGCATGTGTTTTTCAGTTATATTTTCAATTCAATGTGTTGCTTTCCGTTGTGCAGTCATTTCAGTGTCCCTCTTTTGCAAAGTTTGTTGTTGTCTTCAATAAAACCTCTATTGTGAGAATTGGAAAGGAGAAATGTCCATGAAATTTTGGCTCTTGGTGGGTAGGAGAAAATTCTAAGGTAAACTCAATATGGATTGTTGTCCAAATAGTTTGTGAGCTTGATAACAAGAATCTTGGAGAGAATTGGAATTCGATTGTTCAGGGAAAGAAGTCCAGTAACCTAAGGAATATGGTTTGCAACTATGCCTTTAGGAGGGTAAAGAGACAGCTTGATGGACTTGTACCTAGTCTAGCCAATGCTTTCAAGGAGCAACATTTGCAGCATATGTTTCATTTCTCCCATGCTCACACTAAGGGGGAAATGTAAGAAATATTCTTAATATTATTAGTGTGAACATATTTGCGTGTGTGAAAGAATAAATATATATTATGTGAGTTGTTTAAGTAGTTTAAACAACTTACTTAGAATAGTGATTTATGAGAGATAATAGGGGTCATTGTTGGAATGGTTAAGGGAGTCACAACTATAACTCCTGGTTTATAAGAGAGATGAATATATATAATTGTAAAGCTCCGCATTTAATGTAAAAGGAAGAATTATTGAGTGTTTAACCTAGTTAATTTGTCACACTAAATTTGTATGGAAAGGGCTTATGATTTTTTATTAAAACATAATTTTAAAACACATTTTATATTAGGGATTTATGGAATTTTTGCCATAAAATGAACACATGCGACATGCAAAAACATAATTGTGAGTTTGTTGTTTGTGAGAGTCTCGCAAATCGGTTGAGTGCCGCATGTGTGGAGTGGACATGAACATGACGTGAACAAGTGTGGCGGACGTGGAGTGGCATTAACCCCCGCCTATTGTGTTCAACCTTTTGTGTGTGGCATAGAGTCATTAACCCTCTAAGTGTGGTATTAAACCATTAACTCTAAGTGTGGTATTAAACCATTAACCCTCTACATGTGGAGAGTGTCGGGTTTTTTGCGTGTCGAGTGTTGTGAGCAATTGCAAAGAGGGAGAAGAGAGCAACACTGAGGAGTTTATCATGGTTTATAAATGTGGCATCTTCTTATCTAGACAATTTTGTGGATTTATTTCTTATATTAAAAATGCAAATGTATATTAGTTGAATTTATTCACAAAATTTATCTTTGCCAAACTTAATCCAAATTTTATCGTTGCCAAACTCGAACATGAACCTTGTGACTTGGGTAATACGCACATAGGAAAGTTATCGGATTCGTGTCCTCTGGGCATGAAACAATTGTATCTAATATCCAAGGAAATAAATTGAGGTAAAGAAAAGAGCAATGGAATTAGTCATAGGCAATTGTCTTGAAATGGCAATTCTGCAATAAAGCTTATGTCGCCTTCCTGCAACTAGTTATTTGCGAGCCAATGGGAACAAAGAAGGATTTGTGGAGTCCACGTGAACAATTCCAGCTGGTAATGGTAATCAACTTTAGCAGGGTTGTTTCTGTATTTTAGGCCGGTTTCTGTGCAAGCTAGTTCCTCTACATCATCTAATGATTACTACACTTATATATGCTTAGCTTAGCCCATACCCTTTGGCTCTTATACAATGTTGGATGTACACCAAAGGACCGCAGCTATCAAGAAATTCAAGATACAATGTTTTGCAACCATCTTTAATGAGTTATATCGCATTCAAGTAGGAAACGCAAATGTTACATGCACAACTATCAATAATCACAAGATCACCATAGTCACATGCGCAACTCTCCATAATGCAAGGCCACCAAAGTGTCACAAGCACAACCAACATTGTCACATGTGCAACCGAGTCTTGTAGGATTGCCATTGTCACATGCACAACTACCTATTTGCAAAGTGAGAATGACAATTTCCCTGTGTGAGTTAGAAAAATGAATTCCCAATTTGTCGAGTGGTAATTACGAGGAAATTGGTAATATACCCTGTACCTTATTTTAGAAAGTTGCCTCCATTCACGTTTGTAAAGTGTTACACGGGATGCATCCCCTAGATTTTGGTGACGTCCCAAACATTTCGGGACTTGGAGGGGAGCTCCCAATTTTTTTAAATCTTTCAAAAAAATTATGATGTTTTCTTTTAAAAAGATGTTATTTTTACCAAGAACATCAAATTATAATCTTGAAAGTACCTAAAATACATTAAATACAATTTAAATCCCTAAATGTCATTGGAAAAAGTTAAAATATTGAAATATTAATTTTTATGTATTATTTTAAAAGTCGTCCCCCTGCCGTCCCCAAAATTTGGGAAAAATTTTGTGGTCCTGAAAACCTCGTCCCTTCATCCCGAGATTTAGGTAACTATGTGTCTGTGTAACCTTCACTCCATGAATGGAGAAGACCATTCAACTTAGTTGGCTACTTGATGTTTAGATAGATAAAACTCATTGCATCCAAATGTGAGATTGTGTTGAGGTGTGAAAATTCCACTCCTTTATGGAGGTAAAACCCGCATACAATAGGTACTTCACGAAAATCTTCCCAACAAAGATTGTCTCCTCTATAAGCCGTAAAATGTTAAATACTTTTGATTAGACCAACAATAATACTCCTAACCATGGTGCCAAAGAAACAACGTGAACAAAACTTCTACTTATGACTTTTAAGGGTGTCAAGAGGAGACCAGAAAAACACAAACCAGCCATAACAAAGGATCCATTGAGGGGACCACATAGTATGAAATAAAGGCATACTGACATCCCTCTCCTTGATCTCCCGAAGTTGACTTTCCACAAGTGTCCGAATGTAGATTAGGAATAGGGCACAAGTGACAAATTTAAAGATTAGGAACAAGGCACTTGACATAGTTTGTAGATTAGGAACAGGGCACTTGAGATAGTTTCACAATGACCCACTTAATCAAATAATACTAACATTAATTGGGAAAAACTCAACAAATACCTTCTCTAAATTTGAAATGGATAATATGAAAAAACAAAAAAAAAAAAAAAGGGTGTCTCGTTGGTCGCAGAAATTGACTAAGTACCGGTGCAGCAAAGATATGAAACACAAGCAAAGTATAAACAAGTTTACAGGTTTGGAGAACCGCGCGAGAGCGCGCGCACAAAGAGAAAAGTGAAACAGAGCGGTGCGCTAAGGTGCCCGCCATTCAAAGGAATAGGTTAGCGCGCCAAGGCTTGAGCACATGCATACAGTGGTAACTAGGACTTAGCAAAAATATACGAAAGCAAGATAACTTAGCAGACAAGCAATATCTATTAATAAGACAAAGCACATGCAAATAAAGACAAGGACGACGCATGGAGATGGGATAAATATAGGATTATAGCAGGATAAAGCATGGAGCTATTTATAGTTCAATCTATTGTTAAGACAAATTGAAAAAGCATGCGGGTTATTATTAGAGCACGCCTATTATTAGGAAAGATGCATGTAGGCAATGAAGGGCAAGTCCCCACCGTGCATATATATAGGTGATGTGTTCTTGTATTAGCTAGTCTTTGGGTAATTTTGAGTTTTGAATGAGCAATATGTAGCTTTTGGAGTTTGTCTTGTATGCTTGCATGGCCAAGGACTGATTGTAAGAAGTTGTGATGTAATCAGCATTCCTATTATGTAATCAATTGTGTTTTGCCATGGATAATTGTATTTGGATAGCAAAGATTACTATATTTGAATATGGAGTTATGGGAATACAAATACTTTTAGTAATTCTATATGTAGAATGATTTCCTTATTATATGTGTTGTCATTACTATGTTATGTTGTATTTCCTTGCATGTATTGTTATGAATATGCATGTCTAATGATAAGCAAACCAAGGAGGGACTTGGTGGTTGCAAGTGCTTGGGTGAGCTTCCGGACCTTTCGGATGAAGTGTCACCGCGCCTAGCTCAGTTTGGTAAAATAAAAGATTACAGTGTCTATTGGAAATAGATATACTAGAGTTGATCCAAGAGGTTGCTTGATGCAAAGGCATTTCTACTATGTGTTAGCCCCAACATATACATCTTTCTTTTCACATGATCCACTTGCGGGAATCAAAGCAACAACCCCTTGCAAGGTCAAGGGGTGGTGCCCTATTGTGCCCAAGGATAAAGAGACGAGTGCCAGATTTTTCATAAGAAAAAAAGATAACGCATGGTTTGGTTTCATGTGACGACTCATGCAAATCAAGGGAAATGAGCCAAAGGTCTAAATCGACTAAATCCCACGTTCATTTTTTACTCTAAAGCAATTATTCTCAAACAAAACCGAAAGCAACTAAAGGCACTAGTTAGGACGTCCAATCACCGCCACAATAACGAAGGATGCATGAGGTCGCCACCCTTGTCTCATAGGTCTTACCAGTTTGGGATTAAAGTAATAACAACCCAATCATGTATCTGTGTCAAGTACTTAGGCTTACTTGGCCAATACAATTTTCCAAGGATTTTACCCATGTGTTTTCAAGAAGATGACCTTCATTAGCGGTCATCATCGTAATGACTTTTGACATGTATTATATACAATAATCTCAAGCGTAGTTTACCCATTCGGCGAGTACTCACCACATTTCCTCCAAGGCGAATATTAACCCAAAAAACTCGCGACCTTAATTTGGAGAGTTATACAAAAAAAACGCCACGAGTATTAGCCTTTGAACCAATGTTACGCGGGGACGCGTCCCGGCCATTTTCCTCACGTCCCGGACGTCCAAGACATCCCAAGGACTTGGGGACGAGGACAGGACGTTTCCCGCCGTCCCTAATTTCCAAAAAAAAAGGGGGACGTCCCCCACAAACCAGAAACGCACCCGGGACGTCCCGGGTGCTTTGGGGACTTCGTGACGTCCCCGAGACGTCCCGGGGACTTCACGACGTCCCCGAGACGTCCGGGGACTTCACAACGTCCCCAACAAAATCTGCACTTTTCCAACATTAAAACATGTGAATTTCAGTTTTATAATACTTTTTTAATATTTTTTTAACTTTTAATACATTCTAGTAAAAAACAACATGCAGATTTCTCATAATTACCATAAACTGCAGAAGTATTGTTGCTCCTCCATGTTATGTCTGATGATATGAAGTAATGGTCACAGGTCGAGTTTTATAAATTTTCAGTCATACACTATACAGCTAGTGTTTGTTAATTCTTCGTTGCTGGTTATCTGGAGATAGTTTATGGTTCTTTCTGTTTCAGTGATAGGACATTTTGTTTGTTTGCTGCATATTTAAGATTTTATATATCGCAGAAGTTTTTGCTTCAGACCCATCTGCATGTAGCAAGGATCAGAATGTATGTAATCCTATTCTCAAATATAAAATATAATAGTCACAATTTTTTAAAAAGGAAAAAGTAGAGATTATAGTTTGTACAATGTTGTGGCATTCAGAAAAATGAGTAATCTTTATGCTTGCTTAATTTTCTATAAAGATATTGTAGTTTTCTGTGGACTTGCAGCAGACACTAACTAGATATAGCTAGCTTAGTCGAGTGTTAGCATTTGAAAATCATGAGAACAGTGTAACAGTTACTCTTGTTCTTGTTATGTTCTAATCAGTGGCTTTGTAATAGGTACGTCAACCACATATAGATGCAGTTACCCATGTAGTAGTGGATGAAATCACGTTACAAACGTATTAATTTTCAAAACATATAGATCTACTTAAATGGGAAACAGAAAAAAGTAAAATGAAAAACCTCAAATAAAGACTCTTACCTCTTAAATCCCCGTCGAAATCTTTTGAAGCTGATGCAGATGAATAATTGGATTAATCATTAATGGTTTCAATCTTCAAACTTTCAATTTTAAGTCTTAGTTTATTGAATTATTCATGTTATATTTGTAAAATTAATAAATTATATATATTTTTATATATTTTTTATTAGCCGTCCCCTCTGCCATCCCCAAATTTTCAAAAAAATTGTCATCCCGGAAACCCCGTCCCGACGTCCCGCCATCCCGGAGTCTTAGGTAACTATGCTTTGAACTCACCATACATGGCTAGGACACGGAACACTCCTAATACGCAAATTTTACACTTCGCAAAAACACTATTTTTGTCTTATAAATGTTTCACGCTCCCTCACTTATTGAGCATCATTTGCATGAATTAAAGAGATTTTATAGTGAATTTGAAGAGCAAATTTCAAATTCGAATTTCATTTGGAGGTAAGTTCCTTTTGTCTTCTTCATTTTAAGAATGTATTTCTTTCTATAGTGTATCCAAACTTTATATATTGTATCCAGATATGATTTGCGATTTTGAATGCATTCCACTTGATTCCGAATGATTTTAATTGTAACATGTGTGTTTATCATGGTTGATGAACAAAATTGTCGAATGTATTGTTATAAATTCTATTTTTTAATTTTATGGGAATTTATTCTTGTTTGTCAAGTTTACAATTACAAATTTGCAATTACGACTACATACGGTTATAATGCAAATT
This sequence comes from Taxus wallichiana var. yunnanensis, assembly GCA_018340775.1. Classification (NCBI taxonomy): domain Eukaryota; kingdom Viridiplantae; phylum Streptophyta; class Pinopsida; order Cupressales; family Taxaceae; genus Taxus; species Taxus wallichiana. The sequence continues at coordinate 942,956,009 of CM031235.1, read as the reverse complement.
TTTTATTTTTAAACAATTTTGTAATGTTGTTTTTAATTAAATTTACAGTTTTTAATTTTGTAAACAATTTTATAAAGGTGCTTTTAATTAAATTTACAATTTTTTAATTTTTAAACATACATGGTGCTGCAAATTAGAACTTAGCATACAACGGCATCTAGATCAGCATCATATTCGACATCTAGGTCAGCATCGGGGTCAGCAAGAACCATTCGCACTAATGTTTGTACCATTACTTGCAAGTATGTTGTACGTGGAGCAGTTTCGAGGATTGCAATTTCAATTTTTGTGAGACAACATTTTTGGAGGCATCAATCGCCTAAAGTATCATCTTGCATCTATTGTTTGTCGCAACATTGCGAGAATGTCCCAATGTTACGTAAAAGGAAAAACAAGAGGATGATAGTAGAGCTAGCAGAGATAGACAAGAAGAAAGTAGAGAAGGCAAGGGTGCAAGGACGGACATAGAACAACAATCAAACTTGGAATGGTAAAGGAATCAAAGGATGATGCGGCCACAATTGTGGGCTCTACTCACGATTCATTGCGTTCAAGCAAAGGGATACATATTTTTGGTACCTAGAAACATATCTTGGGTAAAACCTTTTTAAGTACGAGCTGCAACAAGCACGAGAAAGCAAAAGGCATGTGTGAATTTATGGTACTACAACAATCTTCCCTTCAATGTGGCAAAGAGACCATACAGAAAGTATTAGTGACATTAATGTGATTTGCAGGGAAAGGGTACAGGCACCCTCTCCAAGAGACTTTAGTGGGAAATTGCTATTGGGTGTAGTTGCAGATGCAACATCAATCCTAGAAGATCAAAAGAAGCAATGGCAGAAATACGGATGCATCATTCTTTGATATAGGTGGACAAGTAGAAGGAACCGTGCCCTCATCAATATTTTAACGGCTTTAAATGGTGAGATGGTTTTTTTATGTGACTTAATGCCTCTAACATAGTAAAAATGTGAATAACTTGAGCCTTATGGTGGAGCGGGTTGCCTTAGAGGTAGGTATCCAAAACGTTGTACAAGTTGTCAGCCCGATGATGCAACATATGTGGTGGCAAGACACTATTACAAGAGAGTCATTCATCACTCCTTTGAATCCAAGCAGTGTGAGCCTCGTTGCCTTGACCTTCTTTTGGAGGGTATAGGCAAAATTGTTTGGGTGAGACCGATTATACAAGATGCAAGAAAAAAAACCAAGTATATATATATAATCACTTTGTGGGTTCTTGGTGGATGAGAGAACACACCAAGGGGAAAGAACTTGTGCAAGCAAGTGTCATGACGTTTGCAACTAACTTTCTAACATTGCAAAGTATTTGTAGTTTGTTGACATCGTTAAAGCATATGTTTGAAGTCGGCATGGCTAGACTCAATATTCAAATGAAGAGAGGATTTGTAAAAACAATTTTTGATGTCTTTGTGAAGAGAGTTTGAAAGAGCATCAAAGTAACTTCAAACTTCAATTTTAATTTCAAGTCAATTCCTTTATTTTTCATTTTTAAATATATTGTTATTTACTTTATCTATAAGTTTGTAACTTCAAAATTTAATTTGCGTCCATTGGTGAAGGTCTTGTGTTTGGTTGATGGGGAGCAAAACTCAATGGGATACATTTATGAGGTCGTGGACAGGCCAAAAAGGCCATCCATAAATATTCTAGGGGAATATAGCAAGATTTGGTCCTTTTTGGGAGATAGTTGATCGGAGGCAAAATAATCAACTCCACCAACCTATTCATGCGACAAGATACTACCTCGGCCCAAGTGTTTCTTCTCCAATGGCTTCACAGATGTTAACAAGGAGGTTATGGAGGGCCTCTCAACATATATTGAGAGAATGATACTAGGAGTTGAGGTGAGGGATCTCATTATTGTAGAGTTGCGAGAATTTACAAGCATCCTGGGGAGGCTCTTTTCTTCAATGTTAGTTGTTTGAGGGAGAACCACCCAGCCACCAAGTACCAAAATTAGAATGTTTACTTATATGTTACAAGTTACAAATTTAAAATTATTAATTACTTATAACCTTTCGATTATCTTGTTTGTAGGCTCTTGATGGGAAGATTGGAAAGGAAATGTCCCACATCTTCAAAAGTTAAATCTCATAATTTTATCTCAACTTTGTAGCTCTCACGGATGTGAGAGCAACTAAAGTTTGTTTGAGGCCATTCACATGAAATGCAACAAATTGACTCAAAAACACCTCAAGGACTTGGTTTTTTTGCATTACAATATTCAACTTTGCACAAGAAAGGTGGATGCCACATCACAAGAGATGATTTGGATGAAATTGATCCATACTGACAATTGGATTGCGCAAGAAGAGGAAATCCCCGCATTCATAGAGCACGAGATAGTTGTTTTTCGAGAGGGAAGTTATGGAGGGAGAAGCACAAGCAAGAGATATTGGTTTGTAAGGCATCTTTAGCGATGATGTCAAACATGCAGTAGAGGAGCAATTGCCATCTACTACCAAGGTGGAGCCACAATCGCAGCCTTACGGAAGGAGGGAGCAATCGCAACCAAGTGTGGGGACTAGTAGAAGCACTAGAACCTCTCCCCAATATATCTCTAAAATGTGAATTTTGTATTGTATTTGTATTCAAATCTAATAGAAAACACTTTCACAACGTTTTATGAGACTCATTTGATACATTTCGTAGGTATATTTTGCATTAAATTTATGGTTTTAAAGAAATTTGCATAATTTGAAGTTACCAAATATACACCGAGTCTTGCAGAAGTTTTTACAAAGACAAACTTTTTGGAGTGCCGAATAGTTTCTAAATAAGAGTATGAGAATTATGCTCTCAAGGGTGCTCAAAGACACAAACATCTTACATAATTTTGTTGGTGGAGAGGGGAAGAACAGTGAATGTTTTTTTATTTTTGTTACTTTTGTTCTTCAAAACAAACAAACTCTTGGGCCTAAGTGGTCGGGGGTAAAGATACAAATCCTCCTTTAACAGCAGTTGAAGCAATGGTTCAAGCCAAACTTGTGGAAGAGAGAATCTAACGTTCCAAGGAGTTGAACCTTAAGGTCAGAGGATTGTCCGCTCTCCCCTCTTCCGACCCCCTAGCCATTGCTTCAAAGTTCCTCACAGATAACTTGGAGCTGCCGAGGTTCAGTTAGATAGAGCTTGGATTGGTCTGGCATCTACTCTCTTTATCTGTTTCAAGCCAGTTGATGACCACCTTAAGGCTCTCAGAGCCAATCGGAAACTTTTCTCTCTACCCAATAAGGTCTTTCTTGACGAAGATCTTACTAGAGAACAAGTTGCCGAACTCAAGAAATCTCGAGAAATTGTCATGGCAGCCAAAAAGCAGGGAAATGGGCGGTGATTCGTAACCTCAGGCCAGTGGTTCGGGATTCCTTTCCCCCTGGTTGGATTCCCGAACCCAACTCTAGTTCCAGATGACGGTCCCAGCAGGAGAAGGCTCAACAGTAGGGCCTCTCCATCGCATGTTGGAATGGAAATGGGTCCTTTTGGTCTTCTCCTGGCCTCCTGCATGATGCTTTAGGTCTCTCGGACCTTCTCTTTGTTACGGAGACACATGTGAGCCCGGTTTCCCTCTCCCGAACATCGTGGTTACTACGGGCTTCAGCAGTTGACAAGAGACTCGGAGTTACGGCGGCGCCAGAGGGTCCGGTGGGGTTGCTTGTTTAGTCAGAGACACTCTTCGGAGCAGGATTTCTATTGTCGTTGAGGATGAGTCTACCCGCTTTCTTTGGGTACGGATCAGACGTAATTCTCCCCTCCTAAGAGACATCTTTATTACGGTCTGCTACTTCCCTCCAGCTTCCTCTTCATTTGCCATCCACAACGGCCCAGATGGAGACCCCTTCTTTGACCTTGATGCTGGTATATCTCAATTCTTGGGCTCTCGGGAGGTCATCATCTTAGGGGACTTCAATGCCCGTACCAAAAACATGCAGATCCTGAGGCATGACAAGACCAACGATGTACTTTGCACCTCTGAGGTGGATCCAGAGTTGGTTGGTTTCCAGCGTGATTCTGAGGACACGACAGGGCCCCTGACTTCCTATGGCCAACATTTTCTCCAATTAGGGGAATCTCATGACCTACTAATCCTGAATGGCATTCCTTGCTTTCCTGAATCCTGGTTCCTCACGTACAGACCATTTTGTGGTGGGACCAGTGTGGTTGATTACGTCATGACTACCCCGCCTTGATTCCTTACACCACTTTTGTGTCTTCCCCATCCCTTTTGTTGACCATGTGACCCTCTCCTTTTCCCTCCAGTGCTATCCCCCAGGACCCCCCCCCTCCCTCTTGCATATCACATACTATTTGGAAATTTGACACAGGGAATCCAAACACCTTTTCGCCCGCCTTCGTGCGCTTCTCCCCCATTACCCCATTCCCCACTTCACCTCACTCACCTCGGATCAAATGTTTAATACCCTCTCCTGCGCTATTCTTGAGGCAGCCACGAGTTCCTTCCCCCACGTCACCCACTCCACCCTACGCCATGGTACATGCCCTATGAACAAATGGTACGACGAGGAATGCAAAGCCTTCCATCGGAAACTCCGCTTTGCTTTCCTGCATGCCCTTCCCTCCCTCCCCTCCTTGAAGTCAGCCTATCATCGCCTCCTTCGACATAAGAAACGCACATTTATCTCTCATAGGCGTCGTGAGCTTCGTCTATCACTTATCCACTCTCCTAAACATTTTTGGCGCACCATTCTTCCCCATCATTCACCTTTACCCCTGGACCTTGATCCCAATTCCATGTTCACCCACACCTCCACTCTTTATGACTTCTCGTGCCGGCGCCACATCCAGTTCATTCCCCTCCCTCCCTTTGCCATATTTTCACCCACACCAATGTGAGGAATGCCATTCTTGCTATGAGTTGCGGTAAAGCAGGGGATGAGGAAGGGTTCCATGCGGAATTCTTCAAGTATGGTCGGAAGACGCTCCTCAATTATCTTGTGGACCTCTTCAATCAGGTGGTTTGTACAAGTTTTCCAGTCTCTTGGTCCCACCACATCATCCACCCCATACACAAGTCGGGGCCCACCTCCGACCCCAACAATTACAGGACTATCATGGTGGGTCACACATTCTCCAAGCTCTATGCTATTGTTCTCCAATTGCGGCTTTCTGAGTTCCTCGATCAGTACCATTGTAGAGCAAGGGGCAGGCGAGCTTCCAATCGACTTACCAGACTACCGACCACATCCTCACTCTTCAGGATAACATCGAAGAGGCTCGTCACCGCTCTTCCGAGGTTTTCTGTTGTTTTGTGGATTTTCGGAAAGCCTTTGATTCTGTTCCACGGGAAGCCCTTTTTCGCGAGCTTCGAGATATAGGCATTTCCGAGATTTTTCTTACAGACCATCACGCGCCTTTATGAGGAGGTCCTTGGTTGCCTTCACACTTCTGTTGGCTTGTCCAACTTCATCAGGAGTACCATTGGTGTCAAACAGGGCTGCCCCCTCTCTCTTACGTTATTTGGGATCTATATCGACGAGCTTGAGGACTTTCTCAAGGATCACATACAGGAAGGTGATGGGTGCCTTCTACACCAGGTTCTGATTTACATCCTCCTCTTTGCAGATGACGTAGTTCTCCTTGCTTCTTTTTCTGAGGGTCTCCAGAGGCAAAGCTAGATGCCTTAGCCCTTTTTTGTGATCATCGACAACTGACTGTGAATCTTGGGAAAACCAAAGTTATGGTTTTCAATTATCTGAAGACTTCAGACCTCCACTTCTTCTTCAAGGGTGTGGAGATTGAGATCACTTGCTCTTATACCTACCTGGGGATTCTTTTCTCTAGGCCTCGTTTTAGCCTTCGTCCTGCTCTCCAACCCCGAGTTAATAAGGGCTATGGTTCTTTGGCGATTCTTGAGAGACAGTGTTTCTGCCACCACTTTCAGGACATTCCTTCCAAGATGTCCCTCTTCGATTCTGGTTAGGCCCACGGTTCTATATGGTTCGAAAGTTTGGGGTCCCTCTCTTTTGGACTCGGATTGGGCCACTATCGAGCGCATTCAGATCCTCATGCTCAGACGTATTATCAAGTGCAAAGAATCTGTTCCTCACAACATTATCCTTGCTGAGTTTGGGGCTCGCCCTTTTCGTTTGGAGACCATCTTCAGCCTTGTGTTGTTGTTGCACCGTATTCGGGGGTATTCTAGTTCTTTTGTTGACAAGGATAGGTACACTTATCTTGCCTACTGCTCCTCTGAAGCTATTGCATCCTCGGATCACAGTAGACGATCCCGCCTTGGTATGCCTACATTTCACGCCTCTTCGAGTCCATTGGCATCCAGATGGACCGTCTCCCACCCTTCAGCTATTCTCTGGATGCCCCTGCCCATCTGCTACCCAACCAACAGGATCTTCATAGGATAATCAGAGATGATATCTACAGACAGTTCATCCAACACACATGGACCAACCCCGGGGTTGCGTCCGAAGATGTCACTCTATGTGGCACACTTTCTCGAGATCCGTGATGGGGTCATTTTCAGACCCATGTACATCTCCCGGCATTGGTTGCAGGCCCTTCATATCTCTGGGTCAGTTTCGAGTGGGCTCACATCAACTCCGTATTGAGATTGATCATCACTTAGACCACTCAGAGCAGACTTGCCTACTTTGCTCTCTCTTGGGGCTAAAACCGAAGAATACTTCATTTTCAGATGTCCTATTTACTATGAGATTCGTGGGCGATTCCTTTGTCTATTCCACGAGCTTCCTTCACAACTTTCTTCAGATACTATGATCAAAGATATCTTGCTCTCTACCTTCAGGAGGCCATCGGAGCTTGGGACGAGCTCCTCCATCCTCCCCCAACGGATGGCTACTAGATCGATCACTCCTTCCGTTACTCTCCCGATGAAGGGTGCTAAGCGGCATTTGGTCACGTGTCTGGACCCCCAGTCCAGGTCCGTCAGTCTCGTGACTCCGTTCCTTCCACCCGAGGCTCCCTATCTCAAGCATGTCCCAGGTCCCTCCGCATAGACAACGATCCACCGGGCCTACTTTAAGTCACCGCCTCCCTCCCGACGCCGGCTCCCCAGGCACTCCACAATCTCTGCTTCTTGTCATCGGCGCATTGCGAGTTACTCCCATCCGGCCTTGAGTGTTAGGTGATGTTGTTGGGGATGTTGCTCCTTCTTCGCTCCCTCCCCACACAATCATCTCTCTTCTTCGTTTCTAGTCTCTCGGCCTCTGTTGTTTCCTTCTCCTCCTCTCCTTCTCTCATTGTATTTCGGGTGACCCGTTTGGGTCCTCTTACTGGGTTTGTTTGCTTTGTACTCTGTAGTCCCATTGACCTACTTTTGTGGTCATGTGTTGGACATTAATAACATTATCTTATCTTATCTATGGATTATGTAGCTATTGGTTTCAATATAATTTGTAGTTGTATCTTTTTACAAAGAAAGATTAGAATTTTTGTCGATCTAAAACTATGTCTTATTTAGAAAACATATTTGTCATGACCTACCCTTATTCATGGAATAGCCTTTTACAGGTCACTTCTTCTATATTCCCATATAAAGCCAATGCTGCAAACACTTTAAAGAAGGAATTGTTTAGACAATCATCTCAAACTTGTGTTTCAATGTTGCCCCTCCTACAAGAAATCAAACTTAACAATTTCCTACAAATGCTAATGCTACTAAACATGCTAAAGGAGAGGGATAAAGGCGGCGCCCAATGGTCAGATATTGTTGGATGACAATATTGTTGCATGACAAGTAAGAGGGATTTTGTTTGTATCTTCCCAATGACCCCATGAGCAAGACTTGACTTTGGAATTGAATGGTTCACATGCCCCTTCATCCAAATGGATCCTTTGATGGGAATTAGAAATGTGGTAGAATGGGATAATGACTAGATTTAACGAGAAAAAATGAGCCTTTGATACACAATAAGGAAAACACGGAATGGAAACAATCATAGCAAGGACATTGGCTCAACCCAAAAAAATCTTGGAGATACAATTTGGTAAACTTATTCAAACCGACAATAATTCAAGCTAGACTGGAAATGATCTATGCAAACTTACTAGTAACAATATTTTCCTTTAAAGGAAAAAATAGAGTGTAAACCATAGTTACCATGTTCAAAAAGTTCGAGTTGTTCAAAAGGGGAAAAAAATACAGAAGTTCGAGATTTTGCAAAAAGTTTGGTTCGGTTCAATTAGAAAAATTTACAAATTTAAAGAATATATAAAAATTAATACAAACTATAATGGTATTAGTTTCAACTTTAAAAAAGTTAGAGCTTTAGTGTTATAATTTTAAAAAAAATACACTCGTTAAAAAATTAAATATTAATCAACTATAAATAAACTAATAAACAATTAACTAAATAGTTGATAGTACTACAATATTAAAAAATAGTACTAAAAATAGATCATAAACTGGTTAATAACTTGGTTTACGATACAAATAGATTTAGTATACAATACAAATACATTTGAAACAAACTTTACCCTACATAAATTATGTCCCACCATCCATGCTTCCAACCCTAGTTCAAACGGGCACTAATGAATGATGAATCTGTTACTTGAACAGCAGTTTATGGGATTAAATTTTCTATTTGTTGCAGCTTGAAAACACATACTCTCCCCATATCGAGAGGGGCTGAAGCGCAGCCAATAGAAACAGCTCCGGATTCATTTGCATTCATGTTTTGCACAGCACGCGATTTCTTTGCCTTTGGATTCGTGTACCGAACAGTTGGAGTATTGTTCCGCATAGTTGGATTTGCTTTCTGCACAGCCAGGAATATCATTCATTTTGCATAGTTGGATTCACGTTCTGCACATGTGGAAGCCTTGTTGTTTTATTTTTCCTTTGACTGTGTTGTTGTTTTGACTCTAGTTTTCGTTTTCATTTTGAGCCTTATTCGAACTTACCAAACTTATTCGTCCACCCAAAAAAATCACTCTGAATCAAATATTGACCATGTTCGTGTAAACTGATACTGATACAACTAGCTAAGACAATTTTCCTATCTCCACTCATATTTATTGGAGCTAAGTAACAATTTGATAACAACTCTTTCTACAAATTAAATGTCTCCTTACTAGAGTCAAGGGAGCATCTGCAAGCTATTGCACAAGTCTAGAACTAAATGTCTGGATGGAGGCAAATATTAGACAACATTTAAAATTAAAGAGTTCAAGTTCCTGAAATCCATAATGTTACAACAAAAAACCTTCCGAAAAATTGTATATGGATTAAAAATTTGGCGTTTCAGACAACACTTTGTGATCCATCGCCAGGATTAAATGATTAAATTGAAAAATACAACTCCTTATATAGGTAAACTATTAACAAAAACATATAGATCACAATAGAACTATTAATTAATAATGCTTAATTGTTATTAGATAATAGACAATAAAGCTTTAACTAACTAGTACATATATGTAAAATACAACCATCTGAAATACTCCAAGAGATATCAATCTCGAGGTTCTTATCTTTAAGATTTCACATACCGCATTGTTTAATAACTTTATTACCTTCTCAACCAATTTGTCCCTCATTGGTGACAAATGCCATCCATTTAGCTACACCACTTTGTCGAGCTCAAAACTCCACCATATGGGTAAGTTAATGCGATTGTTTGATTGAGTACTCCAAGCAAAATGAAATAAAATTCTAAGTGACACTCAAATGGACGTCACATTAGAGGTTGAAATTGCCAAGTGGCAGTCAAATGGACGTCAAATTTAAGGTTGAACATAAAAGTGAACTACTCACTACATTGCACTCCACCTCGCTGTCATTGTAAATGCCAATCAGCATGATTACAAACCCACAATTATTAACCTTACGCGATCCTACGTGGATAACATGTCTCCATGAATTATTGAGCTCCAGCCCTCATCTCTATTGAGATTATTATGGTGTTTCCTAATCTCAATAGCTTCCCTCATTTTCCTCTTTAAAAGTGTTCTCTCCTCAAAAAAAATTGTTTTTGTCCATGCAAATGTCATGTGGATGCTCAGCTATGGCACAAGAATCGGCCATGATTAATGTCAGTAGGATGTTCTTTAAAGCATTGTTAGAATGATCTCTTTGTTTCCCCAATGTATGGTAGACCACATACACTCAATGCAATATACTCCACAACCTTGCTTTGATTCAATCAGATACCTAAAGATTTTACTCTGTTTCCTATTTTATTTAGATAAAGAAAAATATTTTTTATTTTAGATTTCAATAAAAAATTCTCAATTTGTAACGAACCACCTTGACTAAAAGGAAGGAAAGCTTGGAAACCATGTCCACCTCAAGAAGCCATCTTCTTTTCCATATTAAACCAGGTTGATTAAGCATTGATTATTAAAATTTGTATTGTGATCTATATCTTTTGTTGTTGATGGGTTATTTAATAAGAAGCCCTAGTTTGTAATTTAATCATTCAATCTTGATGATAGATGACAAAGTGCAGAACGAAATGTTGATTTTCTAAATGCCTACACAATTTCTCAGAAGCTTTTGTTATAACATATAAAATCCCTCCAAAAAAATGTCTAGCTGAAAATTGAATGCGGAAGCTCCAATAATTAATAAAATAAAGTGATGGATTGTGATTATCCCACATTGATAATAATTGTCGAACAAGGGAGGGTTGTAAGGCATTACATGTACTTAACATATTTGCCAATCTGAAAAAGGATTAGGAGTAAATGCCCTCATGATGTAATAACATTGCTTACAGGTGCTTGTGTGCTTTGTGGGTCCCCTTTATTTGTGACTTTTTCCATTCTACACATGAGAAAGTTCATAGAAGAAATGACTACTCTTGAACATTGATCACGAAAGAAATAACTTGATAGTAATACACATTGTTAAAATCCCTTCAAAAAAATATACATTTAAAATTTGATTGTCAAAGTTCCAACTTCCAATTATGAACCTCGTAACCTTAGTAAAAGGAATAAACCATGCATAGAATGAAATAACAGAGCACAACCCATTCGTTCATGCCAATCATAACAAACGCCAAAGAGCGTAATGCCATTATTTTGATGTCCTTAAATCTCTTACCAAGAAAGACTTCTCACTACCACAAACATCTTTGCAGTCCAAAGCAGCTTTACATAACAAGGTAGAGTTAAACCCGCTCTATTACCATGAAAATTTTCACAAACATATACATTTAAATTAACACATTCACACCAAAAAAAGAGATGCCACATGCTTTAGGATATTTTCTCGAAAAAAGTTGTCATTTTTTTCATTTTTAACTAAATTTTTTGCTCAATCGTATTTCACATTTTTCGGCCTCATACTTCATCTTTTGAAAACTCACTACAATCGGTATTCGTGTCGAATTTCACACACATTCCAAGGTTGCCATGTTTCACCAACTCACTAGACCTCAAACATGCTACCCAAGGATGCCACATGTCAACTCCTCGTAAGACCACAAGTCAGTGTTTCCACTAATGTATTTGAGATAAAGTATTGAGTCTTTTAGTAAATGATAAATAAGTAACTAAGAAGATTATAAATCAAGGATTGTTGAGAAAATAGTGAATTTTAATTTGAAAAATATAGGAACTATTTATGGTGTCTAGTATCAAATACATACATATTCTTATTCAACTGGTAGATATTAGCTTTTATTGAACCTCTTGCATATTGTTTAATGCAAACATCGCTCCTATGGATTAAACGCATTGAATTTCACAGACTTCCGAAGGATACCGCATAGCCACATCTCATGGGGACCACAAATACATTTCCCATGGATGCAAACAAGTGGACAACTAATGGGACCACAAGTCAATGTTTTCACAACATATATAACATATTTGGGATAAATTAAGAAGTCTAAACTATATAATTGAGTAATAAATTTGAAGGTTATCAATTAAGGATTGTTTAAAAAAGAGTGATTTTGAATTTGAAAACTATATATACTATTTATGGAGATCTCAAATATAAATTCTAAGACTTCTTATTTTGGTTGGAAGATATATTAAAAGGGGTGTTGTTTAATAACCTGAATTCAAAACAGAAAAATTATTAAAGGACTTCACGAAATAGCAGGCCAAAATTAAATAGAGTATGAGAATGAGTAGAGCTCCATTAAATTGTTTGTAAAAGGGTATTCGAGAAAATTCCTAAAGGCCTCTTAGAAGAATTTTACGAAATTATTAGAGCCAGCTGTGATGTACAACTCCGTACTCAATTGGATCCCTTTGCATGGTTCATTGAGGCCTGTGGGAACATGCTTTTAAAAGATTATCAGTATTTGTATCATTTAGCTTTTGCTTTTGTAGTGTGTTTGGTATTTACCCGTTTTAGGCTTAATTCTCCTAATTAGCGACTTCTATTGTCATCGTGATATTTACATTTTCAGCTCTTGGGAGTTCTTTATAACACTCATATTTAATATTGGAAATTTCACCTTCGACTCCCATTGATTTACTTTGGTCTAACTTTGCATGGCATTGAAAAGGTGTAAACTCTTTCTCGTGTCCAATGATTGCACTACAAATATCAAAACTCCAAAAGTGGATTTTCAATGCATAATGGGTATGTAATGTTGCAACTTCCAAGTCAAAACATTAAATCATAATCTCCAAAACAAATATTGAAATCACCAAGTTATTTTACGGTTTACCTTTGAAGTAACTCATTGGTATGTAATTTACCAAGTCAAAACATTAAATCATCATCTCCAAAACAATTATTGAAATCACCAAGTTATTTTACCTTTGAAGTAACTCAAATGCACTGCAAAGATCCTTCAAGGCCGAATTCCCTTCTCCATTTCTTTTTTCTCCATCTCTGAAAATCTTGAGAGTTGGAACTTTAGATGTGATATACTGCCCCAGGTTTATATGATTCACGACTTGGCCTGCCACATTAATGACAGTAATAGAAAAATAAGACAAGAAAATAAGTCCGTGTAAGGCGAGAGGTATCTCCCAAATATACCATACTTTCTTCTGCACATTAAAATAAAAAAGAATCGTAACATGTTAAAGTAGATAATACTGTTCATGATGAATGCACTGAACAATGCAGATTATGTTTTACTTACGCCCAGGATGATTTTCAACAGATCTAGCAACCACATCAACAATATTCTCTGTCAGGATCTTAGAAAGCTGAAAACAATCATCAGCAATTAATATGCGCCTTGGCCGTCTGAAGTCTGACAATGGTAACTGTAATAGAACATGACCAACACGACGAAGGACATTTGGATCCCTTGCAAACCATCCTGACCAGTGTCACCTTTTGCGTGTCAATCTTGTAGTAAAATGAAACTAGCAAACATTTCAGAACTAATATCCAAAAACAAAAAAATGAAAAGAACAACATTGACTAAACTTTTATTCAATGGGCATGTTAATCATCTTTTCAGAGCATTTACCTGTTGCTATCACACAGAGAACACCTTTACGAATTCCACACTTTTCTTTTTGTAATAGAACAAGAGTGTACACACGACAGGATTTTATCACTTATTTTAGAATCATGTCTACTGGATTTCATCAGCTTACCAATCAAACATGACACATGAGAATAAATTTAATAAATCTGTTCACCCACACCTAATACATTATCAACACCCACGTGTCAAAACAAATGAACGTCTAAGGGAAACTACCTATGCCCAACTGAGATATTGCATATGCTATAAATCCTACACTGAGTAAAGAATTCAAATGCAAGTTGATTCTGAAAGATCCAATCGTGCCTAGGATTTATAGTGCACCTAAGATGCAAAAACCAGGAGTTGCCCTCAGACCAATTGTGGACACCATTGAATTTCCAACCAATAACCTAGCTACCTAGCGGATAAGTTAGAGCCATCAGTGGGAAAAACCTCCTCCTCCTCCTCCATCAAAGACTGCAGAATGTCGATACCCTTACAAGTCAAAATGAAATTGAAAATGCAGGCTTACCGGTCAGTTTCAATGTGGTTTCTCTCTTCCCAAAGATCCCTTTGGATGAAGTGGTAAAAGTGGTCAGAGATGAAGAGACTAAGAAGTTGGTTGAGTTTTGCTTCAGATCTAAATACTTAGCTTTCAGGGGAGATTTATGACCAGACATAGGAGCAGCCATGGCCTTTCCTTTGTCACCAATAGTAGTAAATTTGATCATGGAATTTTTTTTTAAAATGCATTAGAATCTGCCCATCAAAAACCCGAGTGGTGGCATCCTTCGTGGACGACAACAATGTTGATTGACCGCATGACAGGGAGTCCCTTAAAATCTTCCTAGCACAGTGGTGAGCACCTTCAATTCACAAGGGAAATAGAAGAAAACCATTCTTTGTCCTTCTTCGATGTTCTTATTACTAGAAAATTCGATGTCACAAGGGAAATAAAAGAAAACCATTATGTCCTTCTTGAATGTTCTTAGTACTAGAAAAGCCGATGACTCTCTCTAGGCAGAAATATAGAAAAAGGACATGTTGGTGCAAATTCACAACACCCCCAAATGAGTTATAGATCTGCTTTTCTAAGGCAAACTCATCTGGTGTGAATGCACAATATTGAGTTTTCTCCAAGGTGTGGGACCTTTGCAAATGGGGAAAGCTCTCCAAAGAAGGTTGGTTCCTCTTCCTAAACTACCCGCCACAAGCTATTCCAAAGTCTGCAAGCAACCTGATCTAATCCTAATCTAACTATGCCAAGGAGACAGAGAGAGAAATTGAACCCTCCATCGTGTAGAGAAATTCACCACTTTCCAATGACACCAGAATGCAAAAATCCAAGCTTTGGATCAAAAGATGTGCCCCTCTAAAGAATGGATTGGGGCAAAAATGGATTGGTGAGCCGAAACTTTAAAATTTTCCCTTTTTTTGAATTTGGGAAAATTTCCCCAAAAATCCCCGCACCCCGCCGCTCACGCCACGTGGCACTTCCCTATTCGTTGATGGAAACGCGGCCCAAACCTCGCTTCTATCCTTTGATTTTTCATTGGGAAAATTTCTCAAATTTTTCCCCGCGCTCGCTCTCCGGTGACACGTGTCACCTCCTGGTTCGCTCGGCGGGGGTGCGCTTCAAATTTTTCCTTTGTGCCTTTTTTAGATTTTGAAAAAAATTCCAAACAGCTCCGCGCCCCCCCTTCCGCCATGACACGTGTCAACTCCTCATCGCTCGGCGGGCCTTCGGGCCAAAATTTGACTTGGGCATTTTAACCCCCAAAGGGCTAAATGCCAAGTTTTCCTCCGCGGGCCCGCGCCAACCCATTTCTTTCCTTCGTCGGGCCTGCGGGCCAAAATTTTCCTTTGCGCCCTTTGACCAAAGCGCCAAAACTTAAACTTTTCCCCGACGTCCGCTGCTCCGCCCTGCCACATCACACCTTCTCATTGGCCGCGGGCCTGTCAAAGGAAATTTTTCCCCAAAAACTCCGCCGAGCCATAACTTGAGAAATACTTGGAGTTACGAGGAAAATTTTACCTTTCTGGAAAGGGGAAGAAAAATCCTATCTGATGAAGCCATTTCCAGAATCCTTTGAGTGCTTCAAATGTGTAAAAATTGAAGTTGAAGCACAAGGAAAGAATGAAGACAAGTTAGCCAAAATAAGCAGGGGGCTCATTTTGGATAACAGACACAAACAGATGTACACATTAGATCTGATTCCCAACAACGTCACTTAACTTGTTTATCCGAGCTCTTCGGATCTCCAACCCGAACACATGGGGAATGAGGAGAATATCTGAATAAAATAACTTGAAAAGAATCATTACAGACTGGTAAATTAGATAAGCTTCGAGGATACGTGGCCCAAAGGATCGAATAATACAAGTGAAATAGCATGGCGTGTGTAGTCAATAAATCTGAACATATGATTTGACAAAGCTGCAGGCATGAAATATCTCGTGGAGCTAGGATCCATATCAAAATTCACCAGCCCAATCCATGACTTCAAATCTGACTGCCTCTTCAATTTGTAGTTTAGTGACAATAGATGGTCTTAAAATCTTATGCACTCCTCCACCAAAATGTCACTCTCCACAACAGAGGACTTCCTTATGTTTGAACACTTGTCTCTCTGCTTTCATACCTTTGAACCTCCTTCAACTCAGCATGGTAAATTTACAAAGCACATAGATTTAAAAATATAGCAGATCCGTATAATACAGCTAATCAACAAAAAGAGAATTAATTTGAAACAGGATTATACCTACATAACTCGGACAACTAAATAATCATTGGAGTCACCCGTTGATAATCTATTCCTCCATCTAACTTCTCATAAAAATCTGCTCTTAAGAATTCCTGTGGTTTGGTTCTGTTTAACATACAATAATAAGCTTCTGATTGGATTATTCATATGAGATTATTATATACACATATACGTTAGAGACTTCCTTAAGATAAGGAGTCAAACCTTATCATAACAACTCATGTAATCCCTACAATATTTCCTAATCTCTATCGAAGGTAAGTTGTTATCACAACTCACGTACATTTACTTTTGCACACTCCCAAATATATTACTAACCCACACTCTTAACTAGAGTCTCACACAGATCAATGCTAATGTGAGTACTAAACTATGGAATACCCAACAATTTTCAGTTTCCGTAGTGTCCACACAAACATGTGAAACAGTTGAAATGTAATGTGTCAGTTATATTTTCTAACATTTCTAATGTTCATGCTCAGGGTGCAATTAAATGGGAAAGCCAAATTGTAACCATGTTCTTAAAAGGATTTTATATGATACAAGCATCTCATATGTTATTACAAAGATGCTTTCTTCACCATATGCAATGCTCATCTTGTTGAATTCTCAACTTTAGCAACTTGTAGCAAAATGTGGTATAATGTGTTGAGTAGCCCTCTTAAATATATGGCATGCCTAATGGTGAATGCAATATAAAATAGAACACTTTCACAGACAAATTACTATTCATGGAAAAATAGTCATCAAAGTGATGACTTGACTATTAAAAATACTTGGTGAAAAATCTCTTAAGAATAAGAATACTCCAACTTAGTGAAAATTTTCTCAAGACTAAAAATATCTAAACGATGGTATATCAGTTAAAAAAATCATCCTTTCATAGTATTTCCAACAATTTTATCTAGTCAGTATAGCAAGGGCCCATTTTCTAATTTATTTCTTTAACTCTTCACATCTTTATTTATATTGCTAACACATTCGAATAATGCATAAAATAGTTTATACACCAGTCTTGACAATAAATATTGGATTGGATCAAAAGACAATAAAAAGCAAAAAGAAAATAAAATCTCTGCAAAAATAGAAACATCTGCACCAATGTAACAACTTTACTTGTACTGATCAACTCCTAGTTACATCCTGCTCTTGAAAAGAGTAAACAACTCTGGCCAATAAATAGCATCCATAAGATCCATGTAAAAACTTCACTCGATGACAATCATGCTTTATCATTATATCCGGCCCTTACCTACAGTGTCAAAACTTTGGGCCATTGGCACAACATCAAAAGTAGAAACAGCTCCATGTGAAGGACGGAATCCCAGAATGCCACAAAATGCAGCTGGAATTCTCACACTTCCATCTGTATCAATACCTGCAACAAATTGATAAGACTACAATTAATAGCCCAGATATGGCAATTAAAAATGACATAGTAAAGCATAAAGGTGGATTAAATACATGCAAATAAAGTTGATGATTAAATCACCAAAAATCCGAAAGTATAAGGCAATAAAACATAACTCAGGGAAGCATTATGTCATACTACATATGTGCGTATACACAATGAATTTAAATAACCAAAATGGAATTTACACTAAAGCAATACTCATCTTTTTTCTTTCACGTTCCACAGATGTATAATTTTTAAAAATGCACCAAAAACACAATCTAAGGTGCACAAGTAGCAAACACTAACAAATGACCCAGGATTTTTTCAAGCCTACAATGTAAGGAATATATCGGGTACATAAGTACATCAGGAAATAAATCACAGCGCACTAAAACATGAAGCCTCAAGTTTTAGAGAAGGAAAACAGCCACAATGCCAGACATGCATTTGTATATATATAGTATAATTCCACGAAACTCAGTCTTATGATGACATATCCACAGTGCAAAACACGCAGCATTCATTACAAAATATATGAGAAAAAACAGCTGTAGATAACATGATCTAAAAATTAAGCAGTGTAGGTAAACTTTTGGGTGTAAATAATTTTTAGGGAACATATGTAAGATTAAAAAAAAAAATGCAAGGGCTACATACTTGTAAAAACTCAGAATTACAAGCAAATTAAAAGATTCTAAACATCATAAAAATATAATCAATTAAAGTGCCTAGAAATATGCTCCAAGTATAAAGACTGAAGTTTATAGCAGAAACAGCACACGGTGGTAATAAAGAGTACAGAGAACATAAGACACGCTGCTGACAGACAGGTATATATTCTGGGATCTTCTAGCATAACTTAAACGAGTTCTACACCAATTTTTTGATGTGCAATGAGCTCAATCATGGTACTTCGATGTAAATGTCATCATCTATAGTGTACAAATCAAAGTTTGACAAGAACGCATCATCCTAGCTTAATCTTGTCAGGTTATAGGAACAATGGAGAATTCTTTCAAGGACGTTCAAAGCAAATAGCACTTGTGATGAATCTAGACAGTATACAAGTATCAACAAGGTTTATTCTCAATATTAAGAAAGGCTAACAATCAAGATACAAAATGCAGCCTTTGTGATAAGAAATATGTGATCACAAACGGCTATACATAACAGGTAAAATTTCAACAATGTAGAGGAATTCCAGCAGTGTAGCACAAGTGTGACCTCTGTATGAGATCACCAATGAAGATGTAAGGGTTTCCGTCCTCAAATCTAAGTGCTATTGAGGGATTTCGTTCTCAATAAACCTCAATGGAGGGTTTCCGTCCTCAATGGATGAGAGAGAAAGCAAAGCATGCCCCAACTCTTCAAAGAAAACCAAATCATATGCAAAAACTCCCTACCTCCACCCCAAGCGACCCCTTTAAATACTTGAGGGTGGTGCCAAACACCAAAAAGGAACCCAAGGAGACCAACCTCCTTTTTGGGATGTTATGATTTACCTTTAACTCCATTACCTTCTTTATTTTAAGTCGGCGTTTGCACTTTTTGACCTCTTTCTTTTCACTTCCTCAAAGCCACTTAAAAATTTAAATTAATAATAATCCTAAGTGCGTAAAATAACTATTTTTGCACTTAATCAAATTATTAATTTGTTATTATTATTTTATTTTTATTTTTAAAAGAAAAACTTGAAAAAGGGGACATTACATAGACAGGTTTTAAAAGGAGGACATTACATAGACCAGTGTTGTAAAGGAGGACCGATCAGACAGATTTTGAAATGTGGAACGGAGGGGGCTTTCCTCGCCCCAGCGTAGGATTTTCTTATAGACAGAGAGTTACAAGAGCCAACTCCTCGATCCCCGAGAAGGAGGTTGAGGCAGATATGGCAGCAACGGGCAAGAAGAAAGGGCATTAGAATGGCCCAAAAATCCTTGCATGAAAGCCATGGATATAGATCAAATCATTTACCTAGACTATAACCAAGTTAGGATGAATGTTTAAGTCTTCTAGGAAAAATCTTGATCCACCAATTTTTGGGAGCTCAACCGACAAGGGAAGAAATCCATTCATGATGAGGATAGTGCACTTGGGGAGCACATGCTTCTTTAGGAACATGGATCTCTTCATGAAGCATACGTGGTTTAAACCAATGGATGAAATGTTGAATACTACCTTTGGTCTAGATAAGACAATATGCTCATCCTCATGAGGTTTGGTCCAAATGTCTTTGGTATGATAGCTAACACAATAGGAAAGGCGGTTGGAATCACTAAACCTTATCGTGGAAAAGACCTCTCAATCTTCGCAAGAATATGTGGAAATAGATCCCACCAAACCGCTTCCAAAGAATATTACCTTGCAACCTAGAGAGATAGAATGGATTCACGCGTTGGACTATGAAATCATCCCTTTCAAATGCAGATTGCCACGAATACGGCCATGAGAATGTCAAAAACTTGAGAAGACCTGTCAAGCAAGTAAAGCCAAGTTCGGATACAAAGAAAAATGAGGATGGCTTCAACTTTTGTCAAACTTAAGAAAAAGGTAGAAAAAACAAATAAAAGGGTGATTCATCAACAATAATAAAGGAAGTGAGTTCCAAATACCCAAATGATGGACCAAGGTAGGATAGAAGAAAATGACTCTATAATGGAGGAATACGGCTTTAAACGTGATCTTGAAAAGTTTATAAAGGATTCAATGCCTCAAGAACGTATGAATCAAATGAAGGAAGTACAAATGCAAATAGAGGAAATGTTTAACTCGAAATAGAAGATACAACCAGCCAAGGGAGGGATGACGAATCAATAGAAGCAAGAGAGGAAATCTCCTTTTCTTTTGGTCAAAACTAAAACAAGAGGAAGAAGGCTAATGCAAGAAGTGGCAAAAAGGGAGAATAAAACATCCGAAAGAATTCAAAAGAAACGAGAGAGGATGATTACATGAGAGGATGATTACATGTAATCAACATCAATTAGAGGATATATTGGTAGGCACGAAGAAAACTACGGTGGTGTAGATATCAATCATCTCATGGAACACTAGAGGCTCAACGCCCAAAGTAAGATAAGGCTCGTAGAAAGATTGATCGTAAAATATAGGTTGGTGTTATTTTGATTCAAGAAACCACACTTAATGTTGAGGCTACCCAACATTGGAAACTTGCTAACCACTTTAACATGAATATGATAGGAATTGGAGCCATTGAGACCGCAAGTGGTCTCATGGTGCTATGGAATAAAAAGGAGATAGAGATCCAATACAAGTCCACCGCTCAAATTGTATGGAATTTCAAGTGGCATGCAAAAAATCTAAGGAATGTTTTTCTATCATCAAGATATGGACCTCAATCCCAAGGGGAGGAGGATAGATGGAATATAATCTCTCATATTATGGACAAGGCTAGATTAAACAAATGAAATGTGAGAGGAAACTTTAATGCTAGAATAGAATGTAAGGAAAAGAAAAGGGGGCATTTCAGTTCTCAAGGAACTTGAAATTTCATCAATTTCATAAAAATAGCAGACTAATGGGTTGAGGTTGGAATTGCTGGAACACTAAGCGAAAAGGTGAGGGAGACATCAAAAAAGGATTTGATAGATTTCTTACTTACACGAGCTAGTGGAAACATGCTAATATTCTAGAAGCGCAAGTAGCTCACCGAGAGAGGCTCAAACCACTGGCCTATAGCCCTCCCTTTTTAAGCCAATCCAAACCCAAAAATTATTAATTTTAAGTTTGCGAAAATGTGGTTCCAACACCCCAACTTTGAGGAATGACAAAAGAAGACTGGGAAAGCCTTGCTCACAATATGGGACAAAGATGTTTCTCTTTACCAAGAAAATTGAAAGATCTTAAGGGTAAGAAATCTGAAAAAGGAAATTTTAAAAATATTTTCAAGCAAAAAGAGAGTTGAATTAGCCATGTAACACATTCAACTCAAAATTTGAGGACTCTAGGTGGTCTCTTGAAGAGGAAGAGGACAACGAAGAGTAAGGACTGGCTGAAAGTTGGATGACAAATACATGGAAGAAATGCTTTGAAGACAGAAATCAAGGGATAAATGGATCAATGAAGCAGACAAATTTTTAAAAAATTACATGACCAGTAAAATTAGAAGACAGAAAAACTTCGGTGGGAAAATCGAAAATCAAAATAGTGAGATTATTGAGGATCCTCAAGAGATAAGGGAGATTTTAACAAGGCCATTTGAAGTATCTCTTATTAAGAAGAGATTGATAGAGGGAAGGCATTAAAACTTTTCCTCAACGATATCCCCAGTGTTATCTCTGACTCCATCAACAAATATCAAAGATTTGCTGATACAGAACACCTGGCTTGATACGGAACACCTGGTTGATAAGGTCAAAGGGACTCTTTTTGAAATGGCTTGATACAGAACACCTGGCACAGATGGTTTTCAAGCATTGTTCCTTCAACATTTTTGGGACATTATAGGGACAATGCTTCTTGAAGTGGTGGAGGGATCTAGAGCCTCACAGATGCTCCTCGAAAGCTTGAACACCACTTTCTTAGCTCTCATCCCTAAGAAAAAGGAAGTCAGGAAACTGATGGAGTTTAGACCCGTTGCTCTCTACAATACAATCTATAAAGTGGTTTCTTAAGTTATTGTTGATAGATTAATGGAACTCCTATAGTCTGCCTTTAATTATTTCAAAGGAACAAGGAGAGATTGTTGAAGGTAAAGAAACTTTGGATGGTATCATCCTGGAACATGAAATAATTCATTTTGCCAATAGCAATAAGAGGAAAGGGCTTTTAATCAAGCTTGACATAGCAAAAGTTGCTAAGTTGAATTGGAATTTCCTAAATAAAATTCTTGGGAAAATTGGATTTGTAGAAGCATGGGAAAAATGGAATAGAAGTTGCTATGAGAGCACCAAATTCTTGATTCTCAACAATAGTGCATCCGAAGGCCTTTTTGGCTAGACTAGAGGCCTAAGGCAATGTGACCCCATTTTATATGGTACCCAAATAGATATATACCGTCAGATCTCTATAAATGGAGTTCCATATCCGTTTGGAGGACCCCAATCTCTTTCCGGTGCCCCTGTCCATATATGGGGCAAGCCCTATCTCCATATCTCTCTATATGCTATAGTTTGGGATATGGATACATAGATCGAATAAGACATCATCACCCGCTCGGGTCACTTATGTTAGGCCACTCAAGTTACGTTAGGCAACTCGAGTTACGTCGGGCCACTCATGTTACAATGTTACATATGTGATATGGACTCCACCAAAGTGCACTAGCATAGAGATCGAGATAGGGTGGGCATAAATGAATGTCGTAACTATTTGTATTTGGGTAATGGGTGACCCAATTCATGATCATGGAGTAGCAACCGGATGGCCTAGGGTGACCCATTCCATTCGTGTTTAGGAGCTAGATGGAACTGTAGGGGATAGATTAGAGTACATTTGATTCATGTGATCATCAAATATATTCCATCTATCATTGTATGGGCCTATCTATATCTACACCCTCCAATCTCTAGTTAGTTGAGCATCCTTTTATCTATCTATATAGACGAGATGAGTGGGAATGAGCGATCCATCTATTCCATCCAAAGATAGAAAGGTTGGTATTCGGAATCTCGAGAAGTTAATTGGAGCCATTCTTGCTAAATTTGTTTAGCAAGCCTACAAAGATCGCATTAAAGGATGGAGCAAAATAGTGTGTAACAACTATTTGGTAAGAAAAAACCTAGTTTTTTGCAGAATAGAATAGCGCTAAAATATATGCTATCTGGAATGGTATGCTTGAAGCAAAGGAAATCATTACGAAAAATATTTTCGATTCTCAAAGTGGGATTGAATGTAGACTTTTGGAATGAGGCATAGAAACAAAGCAAACCACTTTGTTAGAATCCGATTCTTCGAACCTCAAGAATCAATCTACCTTGACTTGGGAACTATGATTAATAAATATTGGATTGAAGACATGCATTTGTCAAAATATCAATCTTATGAACCTCAAGAATCAATCTACCTTGACTTGAAGAACTATGATTAATGAGATCTTTGGATTGAAGACATGCATTTGTCAAAATCCCAATCTTATGAATTTCAAGAATCGGTCTAACTTGACTTGGGAACTATGATTAATAAATACAAGATTAAGACATGCGTTTGTAAAAATCCCAATCGTATGAACCTCAAGAATCAACCTAACTTGACATGGGTAACTATTATTAATAGATACTAGATCGAAGACTTGCAAAAAGATTGTGGCATTAGAAAATGGAAAGATATTTAGAGAGTGGGCTTATCTAGCTATAGGATCCCTACTTCAAGGGAGGAAAATTCTTGGAAATGGGACCATAGAGATGGGACAACGGTACAAGTACATATATGGTGCCCAAAGCTTATTATTAGATACTAAATTGAAGACATGCATTTGTCAAAATCCCGATTTTATGAACCTCAAGAATCAATCTACCTTGACTTGGGAAACTATGATTAATAGATATTGGATTGAAGAGATGCATTCGTCAAAATCCCAATCTTATGAACCTCAAGAATCAATCTACCTTGACTTGGAGAACTCTTATTAATAGATGTTGGATTGAAGACATGCAAAATGGTTGAGGATTTTAAAATGGAGAGATTTCAAGGATCTTCACAAAAGAGATGAGGAGAGTGCACTCAAGATGAATGAGCTTCTATCTAGTTATATGATTCCTACTTCAAAGGATGAAGATTCTTAGGGGTGGGACCATAAGGGTACAGGTACATACACAGTGCCCAGATAAAATAATTGACTGCAAATAAAGTTTGGAAGTCTCGGGCTTGGCCCAAGGCAACATTGATGGTCTAGCTGGTCATGCAAGTTAAACTCCTAACTGGAGAACATTTCAACAAGAGGTCTACAATCCCCTTCTGAATTGTGCTCTCTAAAACAATTTGGAACCATTTTATAGAAAGTTTCAGATGCAATTAGGTTCATGGCAGAAATATGGAAGAACAAATGGAGCATTCAGCTAGTCCAGTTGATCTAAACATTCTAAGAGAGATTTCAGGTATCTTCACCGAAGAGATGAGGAGAGTGCACTCAAGATGAATGAGATCCTATCTAACTATATGATTTCTACTTCGAGGGAGGAAGATTCTTGGGGATGGGACCACTTGGGTACAACCGTACAAGTACATATACGGTGCCGAAAGGTTATTATTAATATTTATCTCAAAATGGTCTCATCCCTGGATAAAAAAATAACTGCGAATAAAGTTAGAAAGTTTCGGGCTTGGCCCAAGGCAAAGTCGATGCTCTAGTTGGTCACGCAAGTTAAACTCCTAATGGGAGAACATTTCAACAAAAATAGGAATGCAATCACCTCCTTCTGAATTGCTCTTTCTCTTAAACAAGTTGGAGCCATTTTATAGAAAGCTTCAAATGCAATTGCGTTCATGGCAAAAATATGGAAGAAAAATGGAGCATTGGACTAGTCCAGTTGATCTAAACATTCTAAGAGAAATGTGGCACTTTGCCCCAGCTATGATCTGCTAGAAACTATGGCTGGAGAGAAACTCAAGACTTTCTAACTAAGAAAGTGGAGGCCTTGAAGGTATGGGAAGGTCTCGAACAAATCTCATCTAAATTTTATTCAATGGAAGTAAAAGCAAGAACAAGGAAGCCAACCTAGGAGAGACACATATAATGAAAGAATGGCCTCAAATACAAGTGGTTTTGACAAAATGCCAAGTAAAAAGAACAATAAAAAAGAAAAAGTTAAATTGGGACAAGCCTTTGGTTGAATGGAAAAAACTCAATTTTGATGATGCGTCCAAATCAAATCCTGGATAGTCAGGCAGAAGATTCATAATCAAAGATCACATTGGGCAAGTTTATTGTTAAGGGTTTCACATACTGGTATTAACACGACAATACAGCAGAAGGGACTGGGCTTCTGTATGAACTTACCACAGCTCTACAACTCAAATTGAAAATAATATGGTTGAAGGAGACTTGAGAATCTAAATCAACTAAGCTAATTCTGAATCTATGAAGAACTGGAGATTGTAAAACATCATTGATGAGGTCAAACAATTCAAAACAAAGTTCACGAAAATCAGATTCTAACACATATACAGGAATATTAACAAAGCAGCTGATTGGCTCACCAATTTTGGAATAACCTGTAAAAATAAAAGTTTGGAAAGTTGTGAAAAGGGTTTAGAAGCAAATCAATGTCTTGAGGAGATCAAATATATTCTCTTAGTTGACAACAACAAGAAAGGGGTCAAGTATGGTAAGAAAACATCATTTCAAACATGAATGATTACAAAAGAATAGTTCTAAGTTCTTCATAATTGGAGAATGTTGGATAAAAAGTTAAAGAAGAATTTGCAAAGCTTGTGAAGGAAAGACTTGGCTTTGGTGACAGTTTTGGTTTCCTCAAAACTCGTCACTAGAGATCGACTTCTTGCTTTGTGTACCTCGAAAGTAGCGAGCATCTTATTTTCTTCTTGAACTCGGGGTTGATGGACGTTCACATGGACAAAATTGAGATGACAGCTGTTTCCTTCTTTTTCTTCCTTTCTATAAAACACATTCTCTCCTCTCGTTCTGACATTAGATTTTACCCTCTTATCTATTTGTGTTTGCCTTTTTGTGAGTTCTCGCGGGTCAGCAGTCATACCTGGAAACATCCACACCTAATTATCTCATATGTAGGCATTTCTGTGACTATATTAGTAAGGCACAGTCTTGAAGTAATCCTCGAGCATTTTGAAGCCCGGATTAGTAACAGCCACAACTTATTTGGCATGCCTTTCAATGTTGAGTCGGTCCCTATTATGTGTATTCATTGTGGGAATGTTTCCACGTGCATTATGCAGATTGATGGAATATCTACGTTTTCGTAGATTGTTTCTTTTCTTCATTTGATTTTTTTGTGAAGGTTGAGGCACCTGACTGTATTTACCTTTCCATTCCTTGCTAAGAGTATTTCCGTTCTGTTTCATTCTCCCATGCCACTCCAGATGTTATCATCTTGGCTTTTGATTCTTAGTCATAAGCCAAGCAACTACATCCACACCAAAGAGTACTATGATAGATTCCACGGACACAGCCTGCACCATTACCAGTTCAGCAGGCAGTCTTCAGGTCTGAAACAAAATTATTCCTGGCAATGCAACATCTGGCAGGATAGAGGAGATCGAGAGTGAGAACGTCAGGGAAGGTGCTGATAAAATGGATGTGGAAGAGCTGCTGCATCCCAGAGGCCCTTCTTCCCTTTGTGCAAAGCTGCCACATGAGAAATAAAAAGAGAGGTTACTCTACAAGCAGAGGAAAATAGGGACTGTTACAACTGCATTGGCAGAACTGATAATAAGATGGGGGAAAAGGAAATCAAAAATAATGTGGTTAATAGAAGACACATTGTAGCTCAGAATAAGAAGCATAATGATGAAAAAAATAAGTAGCATGTTGCAGCAAATGATGGCAGCGAGAATGAGATTTGGAATGACAAGCAGCATTTCGAGGAGGAGATCAACCCCAGCAATGCCAATAAAGACAAATTAGGTGGAGATGTGGACACAGAAAGGACTCAAGAGGGTGTTGTTGTCTGCAGTAATGCGGCCTCACCCAATAAGAAAAGGGTCAAACCCACTAATGGTAATGAGCCTTGTGAGATTGCTATTCTCGTGAAATATTTTCAGCAGAGCATTCATATTAATATGAATTAAATCAAAAAAAAATCATTCTCAAAGTGAACTCGTGGGCTCTATAAATGAGACTTTGGTCTCATTTAAAGCGGATCATATTAATCGTGTCATTGATGGGAAGAAGGTTGCTGCTGCTCTGTCCCACCCTTTGGAGAGTATGGCGGTTACCCTTAAAAGTTTGGAAAGAGAGGCAATCAAGACTAATGAAAACTCGGCACATCTGGAGACCTTCACGGACAATATGTGCAAAGCTCGAGATGGATATCTCCACTATGCAGCAGAATCTAACCAGTATGAACAAGGAGAATGATAAGGACCAAAATCCCCTCTAATGATGAGAACTCGTGTCACCAGGAAATGCCCGAGGGTCCCATACCAGCATACGTACATGCTGGAAACAGGTACAGGTATAGCAACGTAGGGTAACCGGCTCTAAAACGCAGTTCAAAGCTGGATATGGACTCGAGACGATTCCATCCCAAATCGGTCAGTACATGCACTTTAAAAACGGGAAAAAAAAACACCGGCTGGACTGCAGAAGGCTTAGTGATTTTTGAATTGAGCTTCTAGGAGTCAGGACGGGTTAGAACCCCTTGGAAGGACTGGGAAAGGTGCAATTTTGAACACCGTGTGGAGGTGTATGGCGATGAAGTTGTCTTAAATATTGGCAGCATAAAATGCCAAGTAATCTCTAAAAGATTTACCAAGTGATTGAAGATAAACATTTTGAAATATAAAGTGCTGATATTTACAAAGGTGACTGCATTGTCTTTCTTTTCTTCTGTGCCAATGTAAGTTACTAATGATTTATTGCCACATAAGATTAAATGTCAATATGTAATATAACTTTCTTTCATTAAAAAAATTATAATAATCTTGTTATTAAGGTGGATATAGTGTTCAGTTGGGAGTTCTACACAGCTGAATATTGAGGGGAGACATTTTTACAAACAGAACTGCAGAAAGCTTATAGATAAGTAGATTACAGAAATGCGCACGGTGATGATATACTTTAGAATCTAGATTATGATCATGTACATATGAAACCTTAAGCATGTTGAATGTTTCGAACTTTCATGAATACAAATTATTTAAGTGTTTAATCTGTTATGGACAAAAATGAGTGTCATGTATTACTATTTTTTATATGTATTTATATTTTCTATAATATATTCGTACAGCCATTTCCGTGACATTTCGCACCCAAGTGTTTTTGAAAATTGGTGTTTCCAAGTTTCAGACCCATACCTGTGCCAGTTTCCTAGCAACATAGATGAGGACGAGTCCTAAGCTCTTTGTGCCTTGGGTTTGACTGTGTTGGAAATTTGTTGTATATTTTCCAAGAGTCATACCCTTCTGGACTATACGGCCCGGCATGCCCTGTGGAGTTTGAGGCATCACCCTGACTGGGGGTTTAAGGGGACAGCAACCCCGCAATGGGGAGTTCGGGGCTAACCCGAAGATAAAAAAATTAGTGTACCCTTTATAGGACTTTGAGCCCGTATAGGTGATTTAACCTATGTTATTATATGGGTGGTTAGATAACTCATGTTTATGGGGAACCATTATGGATTGTATTCTTGGCCCATGGTTTTGGTACCCATTGTATTGTAATATTGTTGTAACGATTACCTACTGATATGCTTACATATAGCTGGACATGTAGTAGGATAAAGCAGAACTGAGAAGTACATTATTGTATGGTAAAACAGTTGAGTTAATACAATAAGGAAGATAAGTTACTGCACTAGATTTTTCTAGAAAGGGTTTCCTAGGATAAATCTTGTGTATTGTGTTATCTTGTGTATGTCATTTCTTTTTTCTGTTTATCTCAAAGATTCTGTGAAGTATTGTTTCTCTTGTATTTGTTTATCAGGTTGAAATCTCTTCAAATTGTAGCCACTGGTTGCTTGTGTTTGGTTTGGCTTTGTTTGTTTGTTTGCACGGTGTTTATAAGCAAGTTTTGTATTCGCTTTCTAGAGTGCTCCCTAGTTTTGTATTTGCTTTGTGCTTGATGTTATCTTTGTTACTTGAATTTAAATAAAAAATTAACTTTAGTAAAAAAATATCTTCAAAATGAAAGAAATAATTAAAATAATGAACACTAGAAAATATAAACAATTAAAGTGTCTTGAAATATGCTCCATGTAAAAACAAGTTGTTGCGATTAATTCGCTTTTTTTTTTTGGCAATTTTTTTTCCGTTTTTGGTTTTTTTTGAAAAATTTAGTAGCAGAAAAATTTTGCATATTTTCTAGCCTTCACGAGAAAAATTGAAATTCGCGAATTTTAACAGCGGGTTGAAATTCGCGATGTAATTCGCGTTTTTTTCCTTTTGGCAATTTTTCCGTTTTTGGTTTTTTGGTGAAAAAATCGCAAGTACAGAAAAAAAAGCAGCAAAAACTTGCATGTGCCATAACTTTCAAGCTCGTTTCAGGTGTCGTTTTCTCTAAAAAAGCTCTACGCATTGATGGCAATATTTTTCTTATTTTCATAAAATCCATTTTTGCATCTTTTGGACCAAGCAACTTCTTGCAATCTTAAGAAAGAATCATGAGCTTTGATTGCTTGTAGACAGATTAGTAATTAAAAATCTTGGATAGCTTTCCAAAACTCAGCGAGTAGACTAATGGTCGCAAATGCGAGCACATGTTTTTGAAGTTTTTGCTTTCAATCACATTATTGTAATAGCTACTTATGAAATCAATGAAATGTGATATTATCTCTCTTTTGAAATGTGAATTTATCTTTTGTTTTTATATATGTAATAAAAATGTATATTTCTCAAGAATTTCGAATTTAATCGCTGATTTTTTTACCAGCGAATTTTTCAATTTAATTTTATATCGAATAATGTAAAAACAATGGTAAGAGCAGCAACAATAAAGCAGATGGTAATATTTTGGAATCTTCACTAATAAATTTAGAAAGTTCTATGTCAATTTTTTATATATAACAACACTAATTCTAGACAAACATGAGAGATATAATGTCCACCAGCTGGAGAAGCAAGACACAATAGAGTATGAGCAAGAGTTATTTTTGTTTCAATCATGTATCTGGGCACAAACAAACACAAGATATTATGTCCTCCAGCTAGAGATGAATGACATTTTAGTTAGAGCGGGAGTTATTATGTTTCCATCATGAATATGGACACTTTCAGATTGCATCGTGAATAACATTATAGGCTGCATACTTGTAAGAAAAAAACCTTGAGAATTGCATATATTTAAAGATTTTATACATCAGGGCTCAAGGGCTTGGGCTAGTGGTGAGAAACAAGTAGTTTGTAATCACTGAAACAGGTTCCATTCCCATTGGGCCCATTGGACGCTTTCTATAAGTGGCCATGGGGACACCTTGAGATAGGGGTTTATTATCATGCCAAATTTTTATGTTCATTTTTCAAAAAAAAACTTGACATGCATTTTCCTCCCATGTTTCCCACATTCATAGACTTGTTCTATGATGATCTTCAATGTAGACCTTTGTCGTTTTGATCACTTTTGATTTGCGCCTTGTAACTTGCCCTTTACTCATGCGGAGTTCCATTTTGCCTTCGCAAGTGCATCCCATGCTTTGTTAGTTCCCAAAACGTGTTGGAAGCCCACCTTGCGCACTATTTGAGTTTTACTTGCATTTTGTAAGAGCACTTGAGATACTTTTGTTCTAAATGTTTATCTAAGGCACATTTTTCCCTATACATCATTGCAAAAGCACCTAAGAGCTTTATGAGTTTCAAAATGATGTTATAAGTCCGCTTTGCACTATACTTGGTTTGAAAGGCACTTCCCATGGCCACCCAAGTACTTTAATGGTACAAAAATTGCTCTACAAGGCCACCCAAGTACGTAAGTTGTACAAAAAGTGACTTGAGAGGCCACCCAAGCTCTTAAGTGGTATGAAAAGTGACTTATAAGTGCACCATGGTGTAAGTTAAGTTCAAGAACCCTCTCAAGTGCACCCAAGTTCTTAATGAAAGAAAAAAGTGTGCTCATGAGATGGAATGGTGGAACCAGTCTTGTTTTGATCATAACTTTTGCATCTAGACTCTGATTTGAGTGTCGTTTGAAGTGTTGGAAAGCTCTTGAAGCAAGGATTACTATTGTACAAGTTTAAGAACCTCAAACACAAAAATAGTTTTCATGAGAATTATTTCCCACGAATCTCACTCAAACTTTGTCCATATCCTCCTTACTATGGCACCAGCGTTTGGAAGTGTGTTCATGATGATTTTCCCATTGGCAATGGCAATGTTGATCATATACACTGCAGCGACATCAAAACAAGATTGGCCAATGAAAAGCAAGCTCCTATCAGATGCATGTGTTGAAGGTAAAAGTGCTTGAGTTGATCAAACAAGGAACCTCCATGACTATAACTTCTTATTATTATTTTCTTCTTCCATTCAAGTGACTTTCTATTTTCCTATTGAGAAATTACTTTCTGTAAAGTCACTTAAGTGATTATTTTTATTTCTCCATTTGGTTAAGTACTTTTTGTCATAAAGTCACTTTAAGTTGACTTAAGTGAAAAGTGAATTGTAAAAAGGTCACTTAATTACCTTTAGGTAGTTACAAAGTAGTTATGGGCTAAAAGCATAAATAAGGGTGGCATTCTCCATTGTAGGGGTTGATTCTCTCTTCTCTCTCAACTTTGAATAGAGTTTGTTGCACTTTGATGTACATACTATTTTCAATTCATGAATAAAGAATGTAAACAGGTAGATCAAGAATAATTTCTTAGTGTTGATGATCTTTAATCATAAAATCGTGTTTTGTTGTTTATGGTTAAAAGATGTCATTTATACCTCCATTCATCCATGTTGTGTGTGTACTCTGATATTGCAAGCTTTGTATTGTATATCATTGTGGTTGGACTTTGTGCCATATGCATTCAATATGGAAATGGTGAAGACTTTGTGCTTTAGGGTGATTTTTATCCACTACGCAATTGTTGCCTATGTTCTTGTCCTCGTGTGAAAGCAAGAGAATTCTAGCCATTTTGTTGATTTCAAGTTATCCGAGTAGATCTATGTCTAATCTACCGCGGTGTTCTCCCTTACTCCTTTGTTCTCTCCTTTCTCCACTCTTTCTCTTCACATTTTGGTTGCCTTTGTGCTTTTTGGTTAAAAGCACCAAAAATACAAAAAACCCATCATACGAGGGAATTGCCCCTCTCAAACGCAAAATCTTCCTTAACTGTTGCAGACTTTATGCCACTTCCAATGGGCGAATCAAGATCACTTACAGCAACATAATCTTGCCAATAAGGTTGTACTTCTCCTTGTGGACCAAGCGAGAACACATCCAAGACATTATGAACCCAAGCCCTTTCCCATGTCCCATAATGATAGGTGTTCCTCCATTAGTCCACTCTAATTCATAGTTCTAATAAAATAAGTGTTTACCATCGACATTTTGAGTTCAAGGGCTTGGGCTAGTGGTGACAAACAAGTAGTTTATAATCACTAACCCAAATTCCATTCCTATTGGGCCCATTGGACACTTTCTATAAGTGGCCATCAGGACATCTTGAGGTAGGGGTCGCACTTCTCCTTTCAAACCAAGCAATACACATCCAAGACATTACGGACCCAAGTCGACCCCCATATCCCACTTTGAGAGGTGTTCCTCCATTAATCCACTTTGGTTCATATCTTCAATAAAATAAAAGTGTTTACAATCCACATTGGGCTCAAGGTCTTGGGCTAATGGTGAGAAACAAGTAGTTTGCGATCATTGACCCAAGTACCATTTCCATAGGGGCCATTGGACACTTTCTATAGGTGGCAATGGGGACACCTTAAAGTAGGGATTGCACTTCTCCTTGTGGACCAAGCAAAACACATCCAAGACGTTATAGACCCAAGCCCACCCCCATGATCCCACTTTGAGAGGTGTTCCTCCATTAATCCACTTTGGTTCGTAGCATAAAATAAAAGCAGTTACACTCCACATTTTGACCCCAAGGGTTGGGGTGAGTGGATGGGGGTAACAACTTTGATCACCCAAGTCTCGTGTTTGATTCTCGATTAAAGCGGTCGCAAGAAGATTAGGGCTTCCTAGCCTACCCCAAGGTTACAGGAAGTTTGGCATGTGGTTTAGAGTCAACAAGGTGCATTAAAGCGCACTACTCAGGGCCATTGGGATTTCAATTCCTTGTAACCCAAAAAAAAGATTTTGTACATTCGAAAAGCATAATCAATTGAAATGCCCCAAAATATGCTCCAAGTATTAAAAAGTAATATTTATAGTAAAAGCAACATACAAAAAGAGCAATAAAACATAGCGGCACCAACAAATATAAAAGTCAAACAGATCACAAATGGGTATATTTCGGAATCATCGCTAATAATTTAAATCAGTCATACACCAATTGTTTAATGTCTAATAGCAAAAAGAAAAAACAAAACTTTAAACCGACAATAGCCTACATTTTCTCATTTTTAGGCTATAAATTTTTAAACCTTGTTTTGTAAGAGTGAGTTAATGTTTACCCACTCTATCTCTAACCTAAAATTACTTGAACTTTATATTTTGTTGTCTTAAATCATAATTTTTATATTAGGAAGTTAAAAATAGTCAACATGCTTTGGGATATTTGATTGAAAAATCTATCATTATTTTCTAGTTTTTTTCCTGATTTGTGAACCTCTAATATTTTGTTTTTCTATGAACATGGCTATCGTGGTTTGATGTGCAATGAGCTCATTCACGAGAATATTGAAGTATATGGAATAATTTATAATATAAAAATATATGGCAAGAACACATCATACTAGCTTCAATTTGTTGTGAGAACAATCAAGCATTCTTTTCAAAAAGATTGTAATACCCATTTTTCTGTGACACTGTTTAAACCTTAATTTGATTATAATTAGAGGTTTGTCATACTCTTGTGATTATGTTTTGTTTTGGCACAAGATGTTTAACCTATTTTGTGTGCAGCGAGCTATATTTTGGGTTGTCAAACATTATCAATATGACCAACAGCGATTGAAGTAATGTTGATTTATACATGTGGTATGAGGTGCAATATAGAAACAGTGATAACATGTGTGAGTTGATTTGCCTAGCTTGTATACTAAGCCTGAATGCGGTTACAATTGTGAGTAAATCAATTATGATTAAAAGCAACAAGTAAATTAAATAGCGTGATTGGAAAACATAACAAAGTAGGGTTAAGGATTATTGTTACTACTTTCTAGTTGAATAATTAGGCCAATCATATGTACAAGGCGTTGAATATAGAGATTAGAAATAATTGCAAGATTTAAAAGGTCTTAGAAATGGCCCACATTAGTAGTGCATATGTTTGTTAGGTTTAAGTCGCTATATATTATAACGTTTCTAAAATCACAAAATTGAACGAGCTATTGTTATCGTAATCCTAATTGTTGGAATGAGATTTGGAGATCTTTGGTGGAATTAAACTAGTCTGAATTTTGTCATATTATAATGTGTATGAATTTAATTGTCGAATGTTGTATAATAATAAAATGTTGGGTGAGTGGCAAGGGTACTAGTTAAATGGTGTAATTGGAAGATTGTATGTGAAATTGCATGTGTGAGTGTTAAGTTCTTTTTATCATGATTGTTAGGATAGTAGTTTATAGATATGTTTGGAATAATGATTGAAATGGATGCATTGATAATGTGTTTTGAGATTTATGTTGCTAAGTTGAAAAAATGGAATAAATTATGTCCGTGTTGTACGTGGTTGTAAGAGTTTGTTTCATGTGTAGTTAGAATTACATTTTGCATATCATTTTGAGAAAGTATGATATGTTTGTTGAGTGTGCAAATGGTGAATAGGTGCTCAAGATGTTACCTAATTCTACAAACACATACCAAAATGAAGATGAATGGGGACTAACTCACACAGGGCTTATCGGCCAACATGGATCACCCAAACCTAAAAACTAACCCTTAAG
Organism: Taxus wallichiana var. yunnanensis; assembly: GCA_018340775.1. NCBI lineage: Eukaryota > Viridiplantae > Streptophyta > Pinopsida > Cupressales > Taxaceae > Taxus > Taxus wallichiana. The sequence continues at coordinate 942,920,793 of CM031235.1, read as the reverse complement.
AAATTGTTAGTGACCATGTTGTATTGGTTGTTTTCACGTTTCTTGGAGTGGCCCCATTCACTGGGACCCTTGCTTCATTTAATCTTGTTTAAAATAATATTGTTTATGTGAAATTAAGGATGGCTTGAGTGTTTTAAGTATGCTTACCTCTTTGGGCTAGGTTTTACTTGTTTTGGGTGGTTGAAATCTTTCCATTTATAGTAATTTTGAATTTTGCCTTTAGGGATACTTTTTGGTGGTGTGTGGGATAAGGTTTACTTGTCCCACGCTCCTAAAACTCCCCCATACAGCTACCCATGGGGGTTACTTGTGGGTTGAAGTTATGTAAGAGTTGAATGACAAGTTATCAATGTGATTTTATTTATTTTCCTAAATTTTGCGCATCTAACTTTTTAGATTTCTTTGTTTTTCAAGTGATATTGTGTCAAGTCATGTAAGTGATTTATGTTTTTAGGTTGAGTGTAAGAAAGGGGTGTGGGTGCCCATGTGGGCTTATAAGTTCTTTTGGGATGTGTGTTGTTTTGGTGGTTGGAGGATGCCACATGGCATGATCCTATGCATGCTCTAACTTGTTTTTCTATTTAAAATTGCTTTGGATAAGGTTATGAAGTTGAGCAATTTTGAGCTTCATTATGTATTTTGAGCACGCTTATGCATTAGGAATATTGTTATAGTTTTGAGCTTGATTGCACTTTGAGGTGGGGAGTTATTGGCTAAGTGTTGGAGGTGGTTTTCATTTGATTTTGTGTCTTTTAGGTTGAATGTGTAAGAAAGGGATGTGGGTGCCTATGTGGACTTGTAAGTGCTTTTGGGATGTGTGTTGTTTTGGGGGTTGGAGGATACCATATGGCATTATCATTTTGCATGCTTCAACTTGTTTTTCTATTTAAACTTGTTTTGAAGAAAGTTATGGGGTTAAGCATTTTTGAGCTTGGATATGCATTTTGAACATGGTTATGCATTAGGAATATTGTTATACTTTTGAGCTTGATTGCACTTTGAGGTGGGGAGTTATTGGCTAAGTGTTGGAGGTGTGATTGCTTTGTTGTAATTTGAAGTGCTTCTTGTCGACCTAGGAGGACTTTTCAAGACAACAAGAAAGGAGGTATGCCTCTTCCATAATGTTTTCTAATTTTAAAATGTTACTTCCCTCTCTCTCATTGCATTGATTGTGTATTTTGTTTGTTCATTAGAGAATTTGCTTATTTTTTAATATATGTTGTGAAAACTGCCTGCATAGCGCCCATTGGGAGGCATGCAAAAGTACCTTCTGTGTGGGCATTAGTTTTACCATTTAGAGGGAAAAGAAGTTAGGTTGAAGGCGGGAATAAGCTTTAGTGTTAGTAAAATTGGTAGAACCAAGGGAAGAGGGGACTAGTCTTAGTAGAGATTATAAGGGGTGCGGATTTTGGGAGCCATAAGAAGTATGGATCCTTGTGTGTACCTACGGTGGAACCAAAGGCTAGCCACCCTTCCCTAATAGAGATTAAATGGAGTAGTTATGGTATTATCTTCCCAATTCAAGCCATTAGTTGGCTAGATCATGTGTTTTGGATTTTGTTTTGGGCGTTGGCATATTTCTCTTTTGTCCCATTATAACTTGATTGTTTTGGGTGGTGCAAAGTAGTGGAGTGTGTGTATGTTGGTTTGGGTGTTGTTCATTTTTATTGCTTGTTAATGGGTGAGCCCCTTATGAGTTGGGGGACATCGTGGGTTAATGGGGAGGGCATCATTCCCCCATTGTATGGTTGGGAGGTAAATGTTGTCTTCACCTCTTTTTTGAGCAAGTTGCAAGCTTGATGAAGTGTATGGAAGGGAAGAACTTTGAAGTGAAGATGTGTGTTGCATTGGTCTCGAAAATGGAACCTTGGTCCATATTGTAAGATTTGATAGTCAAAGTGATTCATGTTGTGTTTCTTTGGTTCTCAAAGTGTGAGGAAAACAATGTTGTAGCTGTTATGGAAAGCTTATCTGCTGTAAAAGGATTGCATTCTTCTCCTCCTTTGTGCTTAAAAACAATGTTAGATATACATTTTGTAGCTTTTGAAAGGAAATCCATTTGAAAGAGCATCTTGCCAAGTTAACTCTTGCCTTCGCAACTAGAATGTACATTATTGAGCAAGTAAAGTTGTGATAAAAATTGTTGAAGGAAATTAAGAATGAGTGTTTAAAAGCATTGTACATTTCTTGAAATCATATTGAAAGTTGAGCAATTACATTGTATCATGTCTCCTTATAAAATGGTGTTAAAGTTTTATGTATGTTGAAAGCTTACAAGCATAGTTACAGTTCGGAAATCCGATTAAATTCGGAAGGGCAAAAATCCGAAAATACGGAGTTCTCGAAAAAATCGAAAAAATCCGGAAAAATCCGGTTCGGAATATATATACATATATTATTATAAATTTATATTGTTGTATACTTATATCATTATATATAGACAAATCATACAAAAAAGCATCCATCTACCATAATCATCATCATCATAATGATTCTTTCAAAAGATTGCAAGAAGTTGCTTGGTCCAAAAAGGTACAAAAATGGATTTTATGAAAATAAGAAAAATATTGCCATCAATGCGTAGAGCTCGAGAAAATATATACTTTTAGAGAAGACGACACCTAAAACGGAGCCACAGAATGAAAGTTATGGCACATGCAAGTTTTTGCTGCTACATCTTCCCGGACCCTTTCCAAAAATGGCAAATTTTTTTCCATACTTGCGATTTTTTCACCAAAAAAAAAAAATATGCCAAAAAAGGAAAAAAAAAAATTCCCTGCAAAAACAAGGCCGAACCGAACCGGATTTATTCGGTTGCTTCAAAAAGTACGGTTCGAACCGGATTTCATACAGATCCGGCCGAACCTGGTAACTATGCTTACAAGTGAAATTGTTGTAAATGGGTGCAAAGCAGTTGTAGATGTGTTTTAAACTCTCTTTCAGCCTTCCTCCTACTTATTCCTTGCAATAAAATAGAATTGGGAGAAATATTGTTAAGTTACTTCACTTTCCTTCTTACATATCGAACGAAACATATAGTACTAAGCAAGTACTAACAAGTGTGTGTTTGGAAACATTGTAAAACTTCTTCTCTCTTGCCCAAGATCATTTGAGTATTGAAATCACGCAATGGGTAGAATAATAGTAGTTGAGTTTGTTTGCTCCACTTTTGATCATGTATGCATATTGTAAGTCGAAAATAGGATTCATTGTATACTAGCAAAGTTTTTGGGAAATTAAACACATTATCTTTGGTTGGGTTGTTGTTTTTGAAATAAACATATAGTCGCGTTATAGTTGCAAATTAAGTATTCAAGTGTGAAAATGAAAATAACATTTGGGTTTTTAAAATGGGATATATATATATATATATATATATATATATATATATAAATGAGATATAAATAAATTTGTTTAAATCTTTATAAAATAATAATAGTAGTAATCATAATAATATAAGTTGATATTATTACAATTAACTACAATATTTGTGTGTGTGTGTGTCTATGTCTTTGTGCTTATATATCATTATACAAAATACGTTATTAAAAAAAAAGATGTAAAATAAAGATATACAAGTCGTAGCCAATGTATGGGCCACGACCACTTTGTATTGGCAAGCCAAGGGACCTATAATTAAATTTTTATGTGTTTTGGAGGGGGCATCGGTTTGGGCTAACCAACCTCTCCCTCCCACCTTCCGAGGGCTCAGCCCATATACTCTTGCCAGGGCACGGCACTAGTTTTACCAAAGAGTGCAGAGCACTTCAACAAGCCTTGGACCTTCCCTTGTACACGGCGGTGGTAGTATATTAGAGCACCGGCCCAACTTCTTACACTATGGAAATTTCATGGGTTTGGACATGGTGTTAGGGTCGTGGGTACATGGTATACTCAGCCACATATATTCAATCTCATATTATATATGTATATATATATAACCTAACACATTGTTATATGCATAAATTAAAGAGGAATATATATATATACATATGAGCATTTGACCTTTGGGGTTATAACAATATCAATAATAATCATAACTAAAACATATAAATATAATAAAATTGGAAAAATAATATATACAAAATAAACAAATACAATAATAATGGAGAAATAAGATATTTAAGATGGGATGGGTGTATATACACCCATGCACTAATATTGGGAGCCTCCACGGGAGCTCCATTCTCCAACCTTGAACCTACAAAACCAATGAGAACAAAATGAGATCCAAACAAGAAAAACAAAGCTTTATCGAATCCATAAAGAAAACTAGGGTTTGTGTCAATCCTAGACATCCTACAAAGTGGGAAATGATTTGGTGAATGGCCAAATTTTGGTTATACTTTTGCACTTGGAGATTTGACTCTCCCTATTCACAAATTGACTATGTAACTTAAACCACTTAATAGGAATTATTTTAAACAATGGATAGTGTTTGAACTTTAAATAAAAAGCAGACTTCATTTTGTAATTGAGATTAATATTCGCACCTAATAACTATTACCACCTTAGCATGCCTTGTACACAAATATAAAAACAATTTGTAAACCTCACTACACGTATTTTGAACCAACTTACGTTTTTAAAATTAATCACTAAGAAGGTTATTCGCTAAGACGATTCACCCACAGGTCATATCGTCTAATCGAGAAACCGGATCAACTTACCGGAGTGCAAGTCAGGCTGCACGCTATATTAGTACGCCAAAGAAATTTGAATAACATTCTCTAAACTTAAGTTCTCATTCATTCCTTAAAAAAAATTGCGATAATTTTATGATTAACATGTTAATTTTGGGGCACTACATAGATTGAATAAAATTAGTCGTTGCAATAATTCTAGAGAAGCATAACGAGGTTTATCCTCACAAGGACTCTAAAGTGATCAAGATGAATGATGTATCCTCAACCAACTCATCCATTATTTATACAATTCAATAGTAGAACAATCTTCTTATGTCCATAATGATTGAAAAAAATTCAGATGTTGACGAACAATAATTCTAGAGCAACAAAAGAGATATTGTATTCACTAGCAACAATAGTAGTTCTTTTTGGTTCCATCATGAATCTGAAAACTTTAAGATTGCATCACAAATAACTATATCATGCTTAAATAGGTAGTTTTATTCGAATAAAGTGGCATTTCAAGTGGGAATAGACATCCTATAGATGAATGAGGATCAACATGACGCTCCCCTATGCAGCCACAGTCCCTAATTCCTCGCATTTTTGGTAGATTACTTTGATTATAACATGTGGCTTCCCTTATATAGCCACAATCCCTAATTCCTCACATTGTTCAGCAAATTTCTTTGGTTATAAACATAAGGCTTCCCTTATGCTGCCACAATCCCTAATTTCTCACATTCTTTAACAGATTACTTTGGTTATAACTTGAGGCTTCCCTTATGTGTCCATAATCCCTAATTCCTCGCATTGTTTAGCACACGACTTTGGCTATAATAAATGAAAGTTAACTGTTAAGGATAGATGCTCAAAACTTCAAGGTAATACAATTTTATAAACTCACAATGTTCAAGTAAAATTTATTCTACAACAAAAACAATTTGCAATATGTTCTATCAACAAAACGAAGTTATCTAGAATCCAAAATTGTGTTCTTGAAGTGACTAGTGATTTTCAGCTCTCTGAAAATAATATTGTAATGGAAAACATAGACAACTAAGATTCTCACCAAGGGCAAAATCTACAAGCTCAGCCGCAACAGCTACAGCAGAGCCACTTGAAGATCCTCCAGGGATTCGTGAAGCTATGGCTGGATTTGTTGGAGTTCCATAGTGTTTGTTTTCCCCAGTTATGCTGCATGTGTAAAAGTTGAGTTCAATCAAGTGCATGCCATTATTAAAAACAGATAAATAAATAAAAATTGGGGACCGAACTCAAGTTAGAGAACAGCTCCAAATACCGAGAGGGACTGTCAAAAGACAAGGAGAATGTTCACATATAAATACCACATTGAAACAGATATGAACAATAATATTGGGATACAATATAAAATGTTCTCAACACAAAACTTCTTATATAGATATTAATTTATTGGAAAAACAAAATTCCTAGCTGATTCAAAATAAAAAGTCAACATTGCTGGTTCCTAATTACTAGTAAACCTACAAATAACTCTCATTTATTATGAGCATATCATGACACTCTTAGCTTATAAACTCTAGCAAAGAAACTTGCCTACAAGGAATGTCTGATGACTATTTCACTTCCATCTTGAGCTGACTTGGATGGAAATGAAATTGTATTTGAAGAACTCTGACATAACTTAAGTCGGCAACAATCTTATGTTAGGCAGCTGAACTGACAAAGTTTGTTCTAAACATTTCCCACAACAAATCAACGAGTT